>JAGKTI010003671.1:32540-55639 GCA_018397915.1 Birgus latro
CACAGTTTTTGAGGACAACAGGAGGGACTCCATCAGGACCGTATGCCTTTTTAGTATTGAGGCCAGTAATGGCAGAGAACACATCAGCTGAAGAAATTTTAATGTCAGACAATAGGAAGTCAGAGGGGGGAAGTGATGGAGGAATAGCACCGGAATCGTCTAAGGTGGAATTGGAGGAGAAAGTCTGAGCGAAGAGATCTGCTTTATCAGTAGAAGAAATAGCTACAGAGCCATCAGAGTAGAAAAGAGGAGGGAAGGATGATGAGGTAAAGTTGTTAGAAAGGTTTTTGGCAAGGTGCCAGAAGGAGCGAGAAGAATTCGAGTTGGAGAGTTGGGAACATTTAGCATGGATGAAATTGTTTTTAGCTGAGCAAAGAACAGACTTAGCACGGTTCCGGGCAGAAATATAAAAAGGATGTGATTCAGGGGTGAGTTGGCTCCGGTACCTTTTATAGGCCCTCTCCTTGTTGCGATCAGCATTAGAACAAGCGTGACTAAACCAAGGATTTCTTGCATTAGTCAGAGGATATGAGAAAGGAATGTATGCTTCCATGCCTGAGAGAATAACCTCCGTAATGTGCAAGGCACACTCAGATGGCTCCTGGCCATGGAAGCAATACTCATTCCAATCCGCAGCTCCAAAGTGTCACAGATGGCGTTTCTTTGGAGGGTCCACAGGCTGTACTGGAGCAATAGGACAGGTTAAGGTAATAAGGTTATGATCGGAGGAGCCCAACGGAGAGTAAAGATTAACAGTGTAAGCAGAAGGATTAGTTGTTAGGAAAAGGTCAAGTATGTTGGAACTCTCTCCAACGTGGTCAGGGATACGGGTAGGGTGCTGTACAAGCTGCTCTAGGTCATTAAGGATAGAAATGATGTAGGCTTGTTCACCAGGTGGATCAGTGAAAGGAGAGGAGAGCCCAATTTGGTACTGAACATTGAAATCTCCTAGAATGGAGATTTCAGAGAAAGGAGAAATGGATAGAATGTGTTCTATCGTAGAAGTAAGATAGTCAAAGAATTTTTGATAGTCAGTAGAATTAGGAGATAAGTAAACAGCACAGATATATTTAGTCAGAGAATGACAGGAGAGCCGAAGCCACAGAGTAGAGAATTCAGAAGAATCAAGTTCAGGAACACGAGAGCAAGACAGATCGTTGCGTACATATACACAACAGTCACCTTTGGCTTTGAAATGAGAATAGAGAAAGTAGGAGGATACAGAAAAGGGTTTGCTGTCAGTTGTCTCAGACAGCTGAGTCTCAGAAAGAAAGAGAAGGTGAGGTTTAGAGGAGAAGAGGTGGTGCTCAACAGAGCGAAAGTTAGAGGAAAGGCCGCGAATGTTACAGAAATGAAGAAGGAGTGAGTCAGACATTGGTTCCAGGCAGCTCCGAGAGTCGTCACCGGGAGAGGGGCGGATGGAGGCAATTATGGCATTTATGGTCCCCTCCCGCTTGGGGACTCTGAGGCATGATTTTCAGTAGCCATTTTTAAAAAAATTTGAAAAGGAAGTGTAGTTTGTAGCGTGTATGTAGTTTGGTGTTGACAGGTAGAGAAATTTGTATTGGAGACCATGCTGGTCTACTCTCTGTGTTACTGAGACACTGAAAAAGTTCAGCAAAAGGGGATGGTCAGGAACAAGTCCTGAGGGCTGCTGAAACGGTAGCTCCAGCTCTCCGTCATCAGCTTTCCATCCTCCTCGGGAGTACTGCCTTGCTCGACTGGTGCTACAGTCTTCCACTTTCATTTTATATTCTGCCTTTTTTCCATCCTTTTGTAATTTTTCTACCCTCCTTTTAAGAACTACTACTTCCTGTCCTTCCCTTCTTCTCTGTTTCCATTTTGTTTGGCCTTTAATTCTGGCCACCACCAAGTGGTGGTCCGAAAGTCCACTCCCCCAACCTCTGTATACTCTTGCATCCATTATACGCCTTCTCATCATTTCATCCACACACACATAATCAGTCATTGCCTTCCGTTCATTCAGTTTACCATCCACCCTTCTCAACAGTTGCCACGTATATCTATTGATCATTTTGTGCCTGAAGAGGGTATTAGCTATCACCGCGCCCCCAGGCACATATGTCCACTAAAGCACTGCCATTCTCATCCATCTCTGCAGGCACACCCCACTCACCAACCACTCCATCCACTTTTACATTCACATCTCCAATCAAAAACACTCACTCATTCCTTCGAAACGTTTCCAGGCACACTTCCACGCTTGTCCAAAACTCCTCTATCACTCTGCTTGCACGATCTTGCTTTGGCACATACACGCACACAATTGCCCGCATTTGTAGTCCAACTTTCACTCTTACCCACACAATCCTTGACCCAACTGATCCATACTGTCTTATATTCTCCTTCCATCTGTTACTCACAACAATACACACTCCTTCTTTTGCTCTCATTTTCACCTACTTCCACGTATATACTCTATCCATACTCCCATTCTCTCACACTTTCACCTCCCATTTAGTTTCTGTTAATCCACATACATCCACTTTCGCACTGTGAAGCACCTGTACAATCTCTCTTTCTTTCACCTCATCATTTATACCCCTTGCATTTCACATCACAATCCTTACCAATCCTTTCTACAGTCCAAAGTCGTCATCTTTTGGTCAGTCCTGTTATTATTATTACAGTCAACCCCTGCTTTTCGAGGGATCACCTCGCAGGTTTGCATATTCACAGATTTTCTGGGAAATTATCTCGAAAATGCACAGGGAGATATCCTGTTTTTCCCACAGCATCAGCTGTTCCTAGTGGTTCATGAGTGAGTTGTGTGCATTTTTTCCATGAGAAGTACTGTCCTGTACAGTTAAACTGTGCATATACTTGTGTTCAGGTGGTGCCATACTTACGAACGGTCCGCTTACAATTTTTCAACATTTTGAAGTTGTGCGTTCTGCACAGTATTCAATAAATTACATGAGATACTCAACACTTTATTATGAAATAAGGCCCAACTGTAGGCTAATCTAAGTGTTCTAAGCACATTTAAACAGCTTGGTAGGCTTGGCTAGGCTGTGATGTTCAGTTGGTTTGGTGTATTAAATGCATTTTCGACTTACGAAAAACCCGACTTACAAGCAGTTTCTCGGAACATGACCCGTTCATAAGTAGGGGACCACCTGTACTATATAGGCATGTGCTCTTCAGCACAGGGCATCAGCAGCACAAGTGGTAGCAGTTGCTCGTAGAGGTTCATAAATGTTGTTTTGCATGTTTAACCCCTTAACCGCGGGTCGTCACTTCCGTGACGCTCAGGTGCGATGGATCATACCGCGGGGCGTCATTTTTGTGATTTTGTGTTGTTTTGAATTTGCCAGGGCTTTCAGGTGGTGACTTGTATCTTCTATCAGCACTCCCAATGCCCAACAATAATCAGAGCTGCTAATGTCATCAGCATTCCCATCCATTGTTGACAATTTAACCATTTTCCCCCATTCAAGACTCCCCTCCCTACCTCCCCTCCATTACCCTCTCGTGTCGTCTGCTCGGCTGCTCTAAGCTACGCAAATCTTCCCCAGATTTTTCCACTGATTTCATCCATTGAAGTGAGCCCAATGCCCTATTCTTATACCAGATAATACATATATAAAAAAATAAGGTAATTGATAGTGCCATACACCTGGAATTGGCTAATTATCACTTGGCAACATTCAACCTGCACTCGTTCGCTAATTTCTCCTGCTTTTTTTCCCTGTGAAATATGCCGTATGAGTTATTTTCGTAATGTAAATGTATATAAGAAAGGAAGGGAGAAGCCTGAGTGATATTTATATTCACCTGGAACTACTTAATTTATTATGTATTGTCTAGATTTCCTGCGACTTATTTCTTAGCATATACATTAGCAGCTGACATTTTAATCTCTTGGCTATTGAGATACGTACAGTACATTCAGTTCACTCTCCTCCTTCAAGCTGAAATCACGTTGCAGTTGCGTCACTCCATTTCTGCCACTTTTGCGCCTATTATAAAAGGCCCTGTGACCTCCACCCCTACTAAACATCGTGTGGGAAGTGGTAAAGGACTGTTAGTGCATGTTGTTGTTAGTGTGTGTCATCACTCGTGACTTAGCAGGTGTGTGTGTGTGCGCACACACACACCTGCTAAGTCACGAGTGATGACGTCATCGGAAGGTTCCTGTGGTATGCAACCGGGGGCCTTGGGCAGTTCACGTTGTGAGGCCGGTGAGTGTGGTTTGCCTAGTCTGACACTGGTAGCAGAGCGTAGTTGGAAAAATGGCGCTGTGTTCGACCAAGTGGCCTCCAAAACTTGAAAATTATTGTGCTTATGAGAGCTGGAAAAAAGACATCGACATTTGGTGCGAACTGACTGACTTTTCTGAAGAAAAACAAACCTTAGCTATTCACCTGTCATTGTCTGGAAGAGCGTGGTTGGCGTCTTCGGAGATTGATGCGGATGTTGTGAAGCAGAAGGATGGTGTTGAGACCTTGTTGAAAAAATTAGACGGTTTATTTCTTGTGGATAAAGGACGTCTACAGTTTGCATCGTTTTATGAGTTGTACAACTTCAGAAGAGCCGGTGATATGAACATTCGTGAGTTCGTGACAGAATTTGAGCATGTTTATTTCAAATTTACCAAGCAGGACATGGAACTGCCAAATTCTGTGATGGCTTTTATGCTCTTAGCTGCATGCAAACTTTCAGACAGTGAGCAACAACTAGTGATGTCCGCAATAACTGAGGTGACATACGAAAATATGAAATCTGCCCTGAATCGTATTTTTGCTGGTGAAATTGGCAGGCAGAACGAGGCATTGGTGTCCGCCTGGGAGGTGACAGGCGAACCAGTATTTTGGAGTGACGAAGTTGAGGGTGAGGAAACGTTTTATGTTAGAGGTACTCGACGAGGACGGAGAATGTTGCGGGGTGGTGCAGTACATGATCGACGTAGTGGTAGTTGCCGATGTTCAACCGTATCTGCTAGAATTCCCAAACGCTCATCCACCGGCAGGAGGCAGAACCCACTTGGGTCTGACGGAAAGGTATCGAGGTGTTTCGTATGTGATTCTAGATTTCATTGGGCACGTGACTGTCCGAATGTAGACAAAAACGACGGCAGTCGAGAAGAAAATTCTGAAACAGTGTCTGTCGTTATTTATGGGCTATGCGGATGATGCCGCTAGTAGAGGTAAGTTACAGACTCTAGTAGAAGAATCTAAGGGGTGTGCTGTTCTAGACACAGGGTGTTCTACAACTGTATGTGGAGTTGAATGGATCAATTGTTATCTAAGTGAGCTCACTGATTACGAACGTGAAGCTATAAGAGAAGAAGCATCATCCTCAGCGTTTACTTTTGCTGATGGTGTCACAGTTTCTTTCCTCAAACGTGTTACTCTGCCCTGCTACATTGGAAATATGCATGCAACCATCATGACTGATGTTGTGGACTGCAATATTCACTTACTGTTGAGTAGACGTTCCATGAAAAAATTAAAAATGTTGATTAACCTTGGAAGTGACCAGGTCAAAATTTGTGGAACTATCATTGATTTAAAGTCCTTATCTTCAGGCCATTACTTGCTTCCAATTTCTTTATGACTAGGTCTTGAATTTTGTGAAACAATCATGTTGGCGTCTCTTGGGGGTGATATAGAAAAAACCGCTTTGAAGCTTCACAGGCAATTTGGACACCCAGCATCAGCAAAATTAATTAAACTGATCACAGATGCAGGAATTAAAAGTTCAAAACTGGAGCGGGCTATTAAGGCTGTATCTGATGCTTGTACAGTCTGTTGCAGATTTAAGAAAGCCAAGCCCCGACCCGTAGTTAGTTTGCCCATAGCGTCTAAGTTTAACGAAGCCATAGCCATGGATTTAAAAGCTTGGGGAAGGCATTATTTCTTAGTCCTTGTTGATTTGGCGACCAGGTATTGTAATGCGATAGTAATCGTGGATAAGTGTGCGCCCACCATTATCAAAAGAATATTTCGGAGCTGGATTGTTGTGTTTGGCGCACCTAGAAAAGTTCTTGCAGACAATGGCTGTGAATTCAACAATGCGGAAATGCGAGCATTGGGAGAGGCCTTCAATATCGAGATCATGACAACGTCTGCAGAGAGTCCTTGGAGCAACGGAGTCTGTGAGCGTCAAAATGCAGTCATTGTTGACATTGTTAGGAAGATAATGGCTGATAGCCAGTGTGAATTGGATGTGGCCTTGGCATGGGCAGTATCGGCAAGAAATGTTCTCACCAACTACGCAGGCTTTTCTCCTAACCAACTTGTTTTTGGTCAAAACCCTGGCCTGCCTAATGTGTACGCAAATGATCCTCCAGCCTTGGAACCTTCATCACCATCGAAAATTGTGAGAGACAACTTGAACGCTTTTCATTTAGCTAGACAAGAGTTTATAAAGACCGAATCAGATGAACGTTTGGTTAGGGCTCTGCGGCACAATGTACATTCGAGTGACTTAAACGACATCTGAAATGGAGATGAAGTCTTCTACAAAAGAAATGACAGTCGTGAGTGGCACTGTCCCGGAATTGTAATAGGCAGAGATGGGAAACAAATTTTGGTGAGACACGGCGGTGTCTACGTGCGAGTGCACGTATGTCATCTAGCATGTGCGCCAGAGCAAGATACTACAGTTGAAAGTGGTGTCAGTAGTGATGAGAAGAACAATGTTGTCCAGGAGAAGCCTAATGACAATCCTCCGCAAGTGTTGAATGACTATCCACCAGATGACAAATCTGAAGATGGCATGGATCCAATTGATGAGCCTCCCACAGTTTCTGTTCTGATTAATCAGCCTCCCAAAGTTTCTGTTGGTCAATGTATAAAGGGAATACATTCAGAAAGTGGAGAGTTGGTGTCTGGAAGGATTATTAGTCGGGCAGGTAAAGCCACTGGAAAGTACAAACACTGCTATAATTTGAAGAGGGACTCTGACGGCATCACTGATTGGATAGATTTGGAGAAGGATCTTAGCGAATGGGAAGTGGTTGATGATGACGCAGAAATGCTTGTTCTTTTCAACTCTGAGGCCGTATTATGCGCTGAGGAAAACGAAATTACAAACTGGCAGAATAATGATGTGTATGAGGAAGTAGATGATGTTGGGCAAGGTGCCATAATGGTTCGATGGGTTGTGACGGAAAAACTGAAAAATGGAAAGCCTGTTGTTAAAGCCCGGTTAGTCGCCAGAGGATTTGAGGAAGGCACAGTGGATCTCCGAAAAGACTCGCCTACTTGTTCAAAGGAAGCAGTGCGTTTGGCACTTTCTTTGGCCTCCACCAACCAGTGGGATTGCCACACTGTGGACATGAAAGCTGCCTACTTGCAAGGTAATGACATTGAGAGAGTTTTCCATTTATGTCCTCCACCTGAATATGCAAATGGTAAGTTATGGAGACTAAAGAAAACTGTTTATGGGCTTTGTGATGCTGCTAGGCATTGGTATCTGCAGGTAAAAGATCAATTGTTGAGTCTCAGAGCTAAAGTGTCATCCCTGGATTCAGCGCTGTTCTCTTGGAGCAGTGGTGGCAAAGTCGAAGGCATTGTATGCATCTACGTCGACGACTTCCTTTGGGCTGGTACACATGAGTTCGAACAGCAAGTGATGAACCGTTTGAGTCAAATATTCCTCATCGGCAGTTCAGAATCAAAAGCCTTCAAATACATTGGTCTCAATGTCATTTCCAACATCGATGGCATCATAACACTCGACCAATTCCAGTATGCTTCATCTTTGAAACCAGTCTCGCTGAGTAAACATCGTGCAGCAGTAAAATCAGGGGAGCTGTCCTAGTCTGAGAAGACGGAGTACCGAGCATTAATTGGGCAACTCAATTGGACTGCCACACACACTTGGCCAGATATTGCCTTTGATGTGTGTGAGTTGAGTGTGAATAGCAACCGAGTTACCGTAGCGGATTTGCTTAGACTCAATAAGGTGATCTCAAAGGTGAAGACTGACAACATGAAGCTATACATTCCAAGAATGGGGTCGATTGAGGACTGTCATATAGAGGGCTTTTCGGATGCCTCATTTGCCAGCCTTGTAGGCAATGGATCTCAGGGAAGTTTTGTGATCTTCCTACGAGATGCTAGTGAGGCAAGATGTCCTATATTCTGGCAGACGAGAAAGATCAGGAGTGTCGTCAAATCTACCTTATCTGCTGAGATGTTGGCGCTGCTTAAATGTGCTGAGACTGCTATATATCTCGCCAACATATTGCGTGAGGTTTCTGGATGTGGAAAGATCAAAGTAAAGCGTTTCGTCGACAACAAGAGTCTGGTGGACGCCCTTTACTCCTGTAGGAGTGTAGAAGACAGGAGATTGCGCATTGATATTGCTGTATTACAAGATATGTTGGAGCGAGGGGAGATTGATGAATCTTGGGTGGATACATCACAACAACTGGCTGATTGTCTCACCAAGAAGGGTGCCTCGACCGAGCAGCTGCGTGCAGCAGTCAGCCGAGACTAGAAAGTTTATAATACTTCAAGAGACATCACATATCGGTATGTGGCCACAGACTGGGTCTTGATATTAATTAAACAAAAGTGTATGTATTGGATACATAGTGCGTATTGGGTGCTGATGGTACTCACACAAAAGTCTATGTATTGGATACATAGTGTGTATCAGACGCAAATAGACCATCCAGCTTCGTCCTTGGAATCTTTTATCAAATTAAGAAGAGAGGACGAGAGTGTTAGTGCATATTGTTGTTAGTGTGTGTGCGCGCACACACACCTGCTAAGTCATGAGTGATGACCTCATCGGAAGGTTCCTGTGGTATGCAACCGTGGAACTTCGGCAGTTCACGTTGTGAGGTGGTTTGCCTAGTCTGAGAAGGACTGTAGAAATATACAGGGTGATTCACAGGTTTCTCCGGAAACTCTGGGAAATGCAAGTTTATGCAATTCTAAGCATAAAATACTCTATATGTATAGGTGTTTAATGTAATGGTTTACAAGTGGGGAAATTTTCAAATCTGACAGATGTGAATGGGAGGTGGCCAGGCTGGTGGCACTCTTGCTGTGTTGCCAAGTTACTCAATTTTCTTTTAAATTTTACACGTTGTTCTCATTCTGAGAAACTATTCTTTCATTTATCGTCAGGTAAGTTATTGTTCTACATGGAAAAGTATGTCACTTTAAAGTAACAAATAAATCTACTATTGAAAGTGTAAACATGGCAAAGATGCCATACCAATGATAGAGCTCAGACTGACAGTACCTGCCAAGGGCTAGTGAGTGTCGTAGGCCTATTTATTCCAGGTACGGTTTCACATACATTTTGCTACACTGCAATTCAGTTTTACAAACATGGAGTAAGCAGATATGATTTTTATCTATGGGTTCTGCAGTGGCAATGCTGAAGCATCAACAAGAGAATACAGACAGAAATATCCAAACAGGAGCCCAGATGCTAAAGTGTTTTACCACGTCTACATGGAGAGGCAAGTTGAAGTACGACGCATAGTAGGAATGGTACACCACAGCCCTAGCATCAGTACAAGAAGAATTTCATCCCGACTTAGTGTTCCACAAGCGGAGGTATGGAGGACTTTAAAGCAGGAAGATCTGTACCCATATCACATACAACAAGGTTATCATCTACAACCCGGGGATTTTGCTCAACGACTTGATTGCTGTAATTGGCTAGCAGATCATCCTTAGCTGTGCAATACATTTTATACACTGATGAAGCCATATTTACCCTCAGTGGATCACATAATACTCGTAATGCACGTTGGTGGTCAAAAGAAAATCCCAAAGAAACAGTTGAACGGAACTTTCAACACCGATTTTCTCTTAATGTGTGGGGCGGCATGATTGACAGCCAGCTGATTAGACCTCATATCTTTGAAGGGAGGCTTACAGGATATGTCTATGTTAATTTTCTCAGAGCTGAACTTCCCTTGTTACTTAACTCGCCGAGTCCTGACCGTTTTTTATTACCCAGCCTACCCCGAGATCCCGACTGATTTTCAACTTTTTGTTTTTTGGCTGAAACCTTCGCTTTTGGTGAGAAACATCTAAAATTCATAGTGAAATCGCGATCCTGAGGTAAAAAAATGTTGATATAAGTGTCACTCAACCTTACGTTTTCCTTCTTTTTCAGGGTACCTGGCTAAGAAAACGAACTATGGAAGGGTTGACTAATTCAAGCCACTTTAAATTACGTATTTATTTAATTTATATCGTACGAGTTTATGTGTAGTAAAAGTCTATATTGGTTTTCACACAATAATATAGGCGTTTGTATGCATTATTCACTCATCCAAAACCCCAGTATATGGCACCTTCCTTTACGACATTACCACCTCATCACTTCTGTTTGTTTCTACCTCTAGCTTCTATTTTTCTTTGTCCTCCACCTCAGGAATCACTTTCACTGTGAATTTCGTCATTGGAGAGACTGTGGGGCAACGTACCTTTACTGGCTAGGTTACTGCTAACAGGTGAATTGCCCAGTGTGGGGGGGAGGGGGGGACGGGGGGTTTAGGAGGGGCCAGGCAGTATCCCTGCTTGACAGCAGGTAGAGGAAGGTCTCCCACATATGCCTACCAAAAATCACCCGTGAATGTTGAAAAATGTGCACACAATGGGCCTTGCAATTGCGTGACGTACGATGCATGTCATTGGGTCTGTCCACAGAAAAAAGTAGCGACGTGCATCGTACGTCGATGGGACTCGGCGGGTTAAAGATGTGCCTCTGAAGACACAGCGACGTATCATTTTTCAACGTGTAGGGGCGCCTCACACTCACATCTGTCAGATTTGAAAATTTCCCCACATGTAAACTATTACATTAAACACCTATACTTATAGAGTATTTTATGCTTAGAATTGCATAAGCTTGCATTTCCCAGAGTTTTCGGAGAAACTCGTGAATCACCCTGTATAAGTGTAATAAAGTACTAGAAATAATAAAGTGTGACTGTGTATATGAGTAAGAAATGACAGAATACCAGCGGCGAATTAGCTCGAGTGGGAGGCTCATACGCGCTCGTATTTTACATTGCTTTCACAGTGTTTTATTTTTTGGGGGGAGTATGGATTCCAAACTACTTGGAAATCATTGAATAGTGTTTCTAGTGATAATATCAAACAGTAGTATTCATATTACGGGATGTTGGGAAGTGTAAATTGGAGACTTAGTTACCCAACTTCAGAAGTCTCCACAAGTCCTACGGTAGTCGATGAGTGCTAAAAAAAACATCCCAGGAGAAAGCTGAAGGTATGTGCCATATGCAAATGTAATTATAATATTCTAGGACTAATAACTGATTTTTGGCAAATATTTTTAAAAGTCAGTCGGAGTGCGGATTTGCCCCACGGGATGGGCACGGTGCGCCTCCGACAACCCCACGGTTAAAGGGTTAATGAGAAATATTGTTCTATTCAGTTGTACTGTACGTATTGTACAGTTACCATAGACAAGTCAACACATGGCAGCAGCAGCATTCGGTATTTCACCACCCAAATCTCTTGCCATTCTTTCTAGGTATTGCATCATGCTGTAATACTGTTCTCCTGCTCTGCTTTTGCAGTGAGAGCATGCTTATGATTGGCTTCTATGGACAGTGTCTTCCTATGCGTGATCTTTCTAACCTATTGTTCGTACACAGATGGGACCCAGGCGCTCATTCCCTCAGTTCCTTTCACGTGTTGAGCATTCGCGTGTGTTCAGCATGTGTATTCATTGGCTGTGTTCAGTGTAATAGTGCTATTTTATCCACCATCCCTCTGAAAACATGGATCCTGAGCATGCTGCTCAATGTGCATCAGCTCATGAGCCCAAGTGAAAGAAGTCTGCGATGTCACTCAAGAATAAAGTGAAGTTGCTTGACATGCTGCATGAGGGACAGTCGTTTTCGGCTGTGGGGGAGCACTTTTGAGTGAACGAGAGCATGATGCTTCTCTAGTGCTTTTTCAGAGCTCAGCTAGAGCTCATCCTGCAGTGCAGTACAGAACATTCATCATTCATCATCCATCATGTACTGCATGGCAAACACTCATCATCATCATCATCGTCATTACGGGTGAGTACCCCATACAGTACAGTACACTACACTGTATTATTCCCAGAATTGCACATGTATAATCATGCAATGTCTATTTAGGATGTATTAATTTGCCATAAAATGCATTTACAGATGTTATAGTAGGTTCGTAGGTAAAAGGAATAGCAAAAACATTAAAATTAGCGACTCCTGCGACAGGTTTGGGATATTCGCTTAATTCTTTATTTCCGGGGTGTTCTGGCACATAACCCCCACAAATGTTGAGACCTGACTGTATTATTTCTGGTGGTGGTAGTATAGTCGCGGCGCACAGCTCTGAGGTTGTCATTATCATACCCTGGCAACCTACCCGTTAACTGTGGTTCTGGATTTTATGTATAATACAATACACGTGTGATTAGTGTATAATATGTTCATGTATGATAATATTCGTGTACAGTTTAATAATATGATTCATGTTTAATATACTGTAATACGAAATTGGATGCACCGTTGATAGGTAGGTTGCCAGGGTATGATAGTGACAAACTCAGAGTTGTGTGCTGTGATTATAGTAGTAGTAGTAGTAGTAGTAGTACAGTAATTGTAGCTCTCATTTGTATTGTTTTTGTTTTTTTTCTTGGAAGGAACAGTAGCTGGCCCATGGCCTTCAGTTGCTTCTTCCTTGCATTAAAAAAAAAAAAAAAATTAGCATTACTATATTACCCCTCCCCTCCTCTCCTCCGCCCCGGATGGGCTCGGGGATGGGTATCGTTTTCACTCGGTTTGTCTGTCTGTTAATAACTTTACATGAAAACTACTGGTGCGATTTTGAATTACAGGGATAATGGGCTGTGCCCTTCTATAACCTGCTTAAATTTTGTAGGCCCCCAAAATGAAAATTTTGTAGGCCCCCCCCCCCCCCCCTTCAAAAAAAAAAAAAAAATCCACTGTGACTCCTTTCAGATTCATCATATCAACATGAAAACAAAACCTAAAGGTGCATATTTCAAATCTGCATTCTATAACATGCCTCATTACTTCAGGGGGGTCACCTCACAGTTAGTGAGCGATAGGGGGGTCAGTGTCAGGTGGATTGGGCGTAAAATTTTCTCTCTATCTATCTATTGCCAGACGCCATAATCCCGTAAGGGGTGGCCATTTGACTTTGAGTTATTTGTTTTACAGGGAGGGGCACTAACCCTCCACCAACCCACTTGTTGACACGTAGGGAGCACGTATGGTTTGGTTATATAGTTACCACCCAGCATTGTAAATGGTTTCTTGGCTTACAGGAAACCATTTGGCTTGTCACTCAATGTAAAGCCACCTGTCCATCCATATACCTAGGCTGCTTCCCCCAAAGAAAAGGGAGGTAGCCAGGACAGGTCAACACACTACCAATTTACTCATCCACTCATACACATTCATTTGCATCTTAGCCCCAAAGGGGAGAAGGGACAGATCCTCACCACACCACACCGCACGAGGGTCAACTACACAGTGCAGTCAGTGACATCCGCAGCAGGGCCCGACAGCAAAGCTGGTTTACCCCTGCCACATCATAATGGATCCAGCCCCTTACCTGCACCTGACCTGATCAGCTGATCAGACAAAAAGCAGGAGAATATCCCCTCAGGGCTGCGTCATCATTTATTCATTCACAATTTCTCTCCATTCGTTTCTATCACACACAGCCACTCTTCCTTGCTCAACAGACAACCCTCTCGCATCCAATGCTCTCTTCACACTGTCCATCCATCCTATTTGTGGTCTTCCTCTCAGCCTTACACCTCTCTCATCAGATCTAGTTATCTTTTTCACCAGTCGCTCATTATCCATTCTCTCTATATGCCATCACAACACCCTCTGTTCAACTCGATCAGCCAACTCCCGAACAATTCCAGTTCTCCTTCGCACTTCATCATTCCTCACTCGATCCATACGCATCACTCCACACATACTCCTCAGACACCTCATCTCCATTACATTCAAACTTTTCCTCTCTGCTACACCCATATTCTATGTTTCAGCCCCATATAATGCAGTCGGTACAACAATACCCTCATACAGCCTTCTCTTTACATCCATTCTGAGTGAACGTCATCCAAACACTTTTTTCATTCCTCCCAGCACCTTTCCAACTTCATTCATTCTAAACTTCACTTCTGCATCTATTCTTCCATCCGTAGCAACATGTGACCCTAAATACTTAAAACACTCATCCTCCTCAAGCAACTCACCATTCAAAACTATATTCATCCTCCTACCATCTATCAACCTCGTACACTTCATCACTTTACTCTTATTCTCATTTATTTTCAGTTTCCTCCTTTCACACACCCTTCCAAACTCCTCTACCAACTGTCTCAATCTCTCCTCTGAATCAGCCACCAGTGCAGTATCATCCGCAAACAGCAGCTGCTTCAGATTCCACTCTCTACCATCATTCACCAGACTCAGTCCTCCATCTAACACTCTTGCATTCACCTCCCTTACAACACCATCCATATAAATATTAAACAACCAAGGCGACATCACACATCCCTGCCGCAGCCCCACTCTCACAGGAAACCAATCACTCACAGTATTTCCCACTCTCACACACGCTCTACTATTTATATAAAAACTTTTCACTCCTTTTAGTAACCTGCCATCAAGCCCATTCAATCTTAAAACATTCCACAAAGCCTCCCTATCAATTCTATCATATGCTTTCTCTAAATCCATGGATGCCCAAAACACATCCTTACCTTTCGCTAAATACTTTTCACACACCTGTCTCACAGCAAACACCTGATCCACACATCCCCTCCCTCTCCTAAAGCCACACTGCTCATCACCAATCACTCCCTCTGTACCCTCGCTAACTCTCTTAATTAACACTCTACCATACACCTTACCTACCACACTCAACAGACTTATACCTCTAAAGCTAGTACATTCATACACACAAGCACTTGCCCAGTCAATTGGCACCATACCTTGCACAAAGCACACATTCAACAATCTTACTAACCAGTCAACAATAGTCGCTCCACCACATTTCAGGCATTCCACAGCACACCCATCCATACCTGCAGCTTTCCCTGTTTTCATCTGCTTTACTGCCACCTGTAAAAGAAAGAAAAGCAATAAGAAGTGACAGGAAAGATAAATGGGCATAAAATCGTCAGTTTTCACCTAAATTACTCCAAATTTGATATGTGACCTTTTTGACTGTATATCCTGTTGTGTTTATATGTCAGCACTAAAATGACTGCTGGGTAAGGGTTTGTTGTGCTTTTGCACTGCTTCTTGTGATTGATGTTGATGTTGGTATATGTATTATTATTTTTATTTTACCAGTTTTATCGTCATATATATCCTGCTGGTGTCTGTGTTAACATGTCTCATTTGTGATCCTTCAAAGCTATTCCATTAAATGTATCAGAGGATTGTTGTTTCCTTTTGCATGCATCCCCTGTGTAGTTTTACTTCTGAATATGCCATAACAGCAGACACCTAAAGCTTTATGAAATTTTTGCCATGCTGAGTGGGATCTAATATACCTTTCTTGGGTGGGTCATCCTCTGCTCACTCCCACTCCCACCTGCAGCTGCCACTGATTGGGAACACAGACTTACCAACTGTTAACAAGACTCTGGGAATCATATCAGTCACTTCGTGTAATGTTTCAAAATGGATCATCAGAAAAAGTAACGATACTTTTTTATGATAGATGTACCTGTTTGGGTGATCTTGATCTTGTGTAAGCTGCTACTCTTTGTGTGCATAAATGATGCCCAGCTTTGGTTGTAATGTCATAACAAATATTTAGCATGGCAGGAGACACTGTGACCAAAACGTGTTAATCACTTAGCCTAGAGAACCTTCAACTCATAGTTTTCGAAGGTGAATAAATACAGTAATCCCTCTATTATTCGGACGCCCATTATTCGGATCCCTCACTATTTGGACATCGTGGGCTGTCCACCCCTCAAAATGCCCAAAAATTCGATAAAATCTGAAAAAAATCCAATTTTTTTGGACCGCGTCAGTTTGAATTTCCTGCGCACACCGATCGCCTGTGTTTATGCGCGTGGCGCCTGTCTGTCCGTCCCATTTCCCGCTCCGTTTCTGGCTCGTAAAGACGCTTCGACAATGGCGGCCGAAGTGATTGCTTTTGTGGTGATACTCTACCTCCTGCAGGGCCTGATGCTGCTCTTTACCTTCTTCATCATGTGTGATGATGGCCCTGCCTCCTGAGAAGAGGAAGAAAGTGGTTCTGACTCTGGAGAAGAAGAGGGAAGGGTATTGGAGAAGGTGGATGCCGGGTGGCCGACATCACGGATTCGTTGTGAATTTAGTCTCCCTCGCTCCACCTTGTTTGATATCAAGAAGTCCCGAGACAGACTACAGCAGTACATGGCTGATTTCGCTTCGAAGACCAAACGAAACATGGAGAGGAAGGTGATGTTTAGTCCTGTGTGTGCAGAGATCGACCGGTCCACGCTGATTTGGTATCGACAACGTGCTGCTGGTGTGTTGGTACGTGGAACGGAGCTGAAAGCTGCTGCTGAGAAGTTCGCAAGGCTCCAGGACTCGTCACTAGACCACACGGGAATTTACTGTTATGTACAGTGCAGTGAAGTGATGTGATCCCAGTTATGCAAAAAAAACGTTGTGGAAAGTGTTGGTGAGAAGTGCTGGTGATTGTCAGTTGCAAAGGTGTGTGTGGTGCAATTTCTTCGTGTCAGAGTCTGAGATGATAGAGCGAGTTATACATCAGGACGGCGGCGGCTTTTTCGTAAGTACCCTAACTTCATCAAAATTCCTTGTTTTGTTCTTTCCATATCATTAATCTCATGCATAAACTGTGTGCAAGATGATTTCCATAATGATTTTCATGTCTAACCTGTTTTCAGCATGCTGTAAATGTGTTAAAAAATTTCCCTAAATGTTAATCATAATTTCCTGCTTTCAATTAAATTTTTTCATGCATGGTTTTAAGTGCACCAGCTATGAAAAAGGTGAATGCCAGTGAATTTCATGTCCGGTCCTAACCTAACCTAACCTAACCTAACATTATGTTAATCATAATTTCCTGCTTTTAATGTAAGTTTTTCATGCATGGTTTTAAGTGCACCAGCTAAGAAAAAGGTGAATGCCAGTGAACTTCATGTCCGGTCATAACCTAACCTAACCTAACCTAACCTAACATTGTGTTAATCATAATTTCCTGCTTTTAATTTAATTTTTTCATGCATGGTTTTAAGTGCACCAGCTATGAAAAAGGTGAATGCCAGTGAATTTCATGTCCGGTCATAACCTAACCTAACCTAACATTGTGCTAATCATAATTTCCTGCTTTTAATTTAATTTTTTCATGCATGGTTTTAAGTGCACCAGCTATGAAAAAGGTGAATGCCATTGAATTTCATGTCCGGTCCTAACCTAACCTAACCTAACCTAACCTAACCTAACCTAACCTAACCATTTTTCTGGTAGCAATTTACATCATTTACTGTATTTGATGCTTTGTATCCAATAATTTAGTGCATAAAATGTGAGAAAAGATGATTTCCATGTCCGATACTTACTTATACTATGCTGGCAAGCTCTGACCACCTATGTCTCACTCACCTCTAAATCATCATTTTTTGGTGAAAAGGGACCTAAATAAGTGCTATACATGTCCAGTAGGGAGGTAGGAAGGTAGTTTTCTGATTTAGGTTATGTTAGGTAGGGTCATGAATGACCAGTGCTGGATCTTCAGGGCCCAATATTTGGACAAGACCACTATCCGAACATGCCTTTGGCTCTATTGCGTCGAATAATGGAGGGATTACTGTATACCGTAAGATGGGGCTGTTCGACTCACCTGGGGCAATTCAGCATATTATGGGGTAATGGGACTCAGGTGGTTCAGACAGTGTAAATAGGGGTATATTTGACTTTTTCATATGGTATCTTGTTCTACAATCACTAATTTATATTATCTGTCTGTTGCCAGATGCCTTAGCTCCAAAAGAGGTGGCCACAAACAAATTGCCCCCATGTTGCCCTGTCCCCTGCCAATTTACTGCCTTGCTCCCAGCTCACACACCCCTCTCTCATATACCTTTCCACTCCATTCCTCCATCTAATCCTTGGCCCTCCCCCCTCCATCTTCCCCCCTTCACCTCACTCACATACACTCTCCTCATCAGTCTCTTGCTCTCCATCCTCTCCCATGCCCAAACCACCTCAGTGTGTTTCTCCTAATGCTTCCTGTCACATCCACACCCACACCACAATGCATGGAATTGAAAAAGTTGCTGCTTGAGAGTATTGTGATACCAACTGTAGTGTATGGAAGTGATGCTTTGGAGAGACACAAGTCAAGACTGAGAGCAGTGAAAATGAGCTATTTGAGAGGAGCATGTGGAGTCACATGGAGAGACAGACTGACAATGAGGAAGTGAATTTGTATTGTAAATGAAATTTAGGGATAGCTTGCTGAAGGTAGGTGAACTGTGGTTAATTTTTCTATCTATCTATCTATCTATTGCCAGACGCCATAATCCCGTAAGGGGTGGCCATTTGACATTGAGTTAGCTGTTTTACAGGGAGGGGCACTAACCCTCCACCAACCCACTTGTTGACACGTAGGGAGCACGTATGGTTTGGTTATATGGTTACCACCCAGCTTTGTAAATGGTTTCTTGGCTTACAGGAAACCATTTGGCTTGTCACTCAATGTAAAGCCATCTGTAAAGGAAAGAAAAACAATAAGAAGTAACAGGAAAGATGGGAGAAATAGGAAGAGAGGAGGGCAGGCACAGAAAAAGAATGATAAAGGCTAAGGAAGAAGTAGGCAGCACTACATCAAGTGAGTGGATGATAGTGAGAAATAGAAAGAGAGGAGGGTAGGCACAGAAAAAGAATGATAAAGGCTAAGGAAGAAGTAGGCAGCACTACATCAAGTGAGTGGATGATGGTGAGAAATAGGAAGAGAGGAGGGCAGGCACAGAAAAAGAATGATAAAGGCTAAGGAAGAAGTAGGCAGCACTACATCAAGTGAGTGGATGATGTGAGAAATAGGAAGAGAGGAGGGCAGGCAGAGAAAAACAATGATAAAGGCTAAGGAAGAAGTAGGCAGCACTACATCAAGTGAGTGGATGATGGTGAGAAATAGGAAGAGAGGAGGGCAGGCACAGAAAAAGAATGATAAAGGCTAAGGAAGAAGTAGGCAGCACTACATCAAGTTAGTGGATGATGGTTGCCACCACCTACCACTTTTTCATTCCCGTTATTTTCATACTTTATTTGAGCTGTGATTTACAAGCATAATTACAAGATTAATTGTATTCTCCTCTGTTGTCCCTTGGAAATATAAGCTGAGTGTCATTAATGTTTATCCACCTACCAAAGTAAGTTAGCCACTTTCATTTATAAAATATTATGATTTTAGACTAATGGAGCAGTTTATCTTGACCCCCCTGGAGCACTCTGAATTGGCACTTTTGGGCAATTTATATGCTGCAACTTTATCAGGTACCATCTAAACAGTTGTGGGCACTACTTGGCAGATTTCAAGGATAATCTCCCAGGGGAAGGCGGTGGCTGAATTGGTAGAGAGGCGGCCTGCAGGCCTAGAACCCTGGGTTGAATCCCAGCTGGGACAGGGAACAGTTTAAGGACTTGAGTTTCATAAAAGGCAGACTTTACTGATCTACCAGAAGACCCTCGACATGTCTTAAAAATACCCCTGCTGTAACCAGTACATCAGTCCTGTATGAGACAGCCCTAGCATGTATTCTATATGGATGGTGGGCGTTAGCATCAAAGTGGTGACATTTAGGGGTGTGTAGGGGGACAACTGGGCCTTGGGATAGGCCTTGAAGCCTTTGCACACACACACACACACACACACACACACACACACGCACACACCCATCCCCTTGCTCAAGGGGGACAGTAACCACCCACTTCATCAGTGAAACTTTTCGCAACCTGAGCGAGGCGCGAACTCCCGTCTACCAGATGGCAAGCGAGAACGCTACCACATTTTTTTTGTGTGTGTGTGTGTGTGTGTGTGTAACTCACCTCACCGGTCGGTCAGGATCACTTGATGGTAGTGATCGTCAGCTTTTACCCTCCCGGAAGGGAGCTGAGAGCTCATATAGTCCGATCTATGGGCAAGGCTGTGACCTTCAAACACACACACACACACACACACACACACACACACACACACACACACAAACACACACACACACACGAGTAGCAGGAGTAGAAAAAACGGCGAAGAAGAATGTCCAGAAATTGAAGAAGGTATGGGTAGTAATTAGGGAGCTGCGGGAGAGGACCTTACAACAGGAGAGAGAGATCAAAGGTTTACAGGACGAGCTGGAAAAAGTTTACACATGCAGTGCAGAACAGGAAAGAGAAGTCACGGAATTAAAAGTCAGTAACGAATCTGCCACAAATGAAATAGAACACCTCAAGAGGGAAAACAGGAGGTTGGAAGAAGAAAGAGACAGAATGAAAAGTAAATTAGACGAGTATGATTCAAAATCAAGGATGCAAGATGAACATATTAAGGAAATCAAGGAGCAACAAAAGGGGTGGAAGAAAATTCAGGAAGCAGGGAATGTAAATTTGAAAGAGATTATTGAACAACAAAGCAAGGAAAAGGTGGAGAAGGAAGTGGTTAGGGTATTGAAAAGTAGAGAAGCTCTAGTCAGGGAAGTAGCAGATAAGAAAAAATGTGTAATTATTTTAGGGGTAAAAGAAAAGCGTATCACGATAAGATCTGAAAGAGAAAGAGAAGAATTGAGTAAAGTTAAAGAAATATTATCAGTAGTCATGGAGGGTAACAATGAAGCCCTAGAAGTGATTGAAGAAGTGTTTAGGTTAGGTAAGTATTAGGAAGGAGGGGCAAGGCCATTGAAGGTGAAGTTTAAGTCCCAGGCAATAGTAAATGAAATCATGAATAGGACATGGAAATTAGCAGACAAAGAGGAGTTCGAAAATGTCTGGTTAAGGAGAGATGCAAATGAGGAAGAAAGAGCTAAAATAAAGGAGTTAGTAAAGGAAGCTAAGGCAAAAAACGAACAAAGAACGGAGAAGGAGAAGACAGTGTTTTATTGGAGAGTTATGGACCAGAAATTGAGGAAGTGGTACCGACGGAGAGGAGGAGAAAAGACGGTATAAGTAATAACGAAAAAAGTTTGAAAGTGGCGTACACTAATGTTGATGGATTAATATCGGCAATGTTAGAAATCAACGATTTCTTGAGGGTACAAGAACCTGATGTTATGTGCTTTGTAGAGACCAAGTTAAGGGAGAATATTGATATCCATATGGGAGATGGCAAATACAAATTGTGGAGTAGAGACAGAAAGGATAAAATGGGAGGAGGAGTGATGATAGCAGTGAAGAATAACTTAAATATAGATTCTGTGGAAATGGGAGAGGGTAGGGCTGAAGTGATAAACATGAAATTAGAAACTGGAGAGAACTGTAAGAGAGATATAGCAGTAGTATATGTTCCACCTAAGACAAGAGCATGGACTGATGATGAATACCAGGAGATGTTGTCAGACATGGTTAGTTACCTACAGAAAGTGATTGAGAAAAGCAGCAATATAATTCTAATGGGTGATTTTAATTGTAAAGAGGTGAACTGGGAGGAATGGGACTCAGGAGGCGGCGAAGATTCGTGGGGCACTATATTGTTAAACATTGTGATGAATAATGTAATGACACAGTGGGTCAAAGAAGAGACATGAATCCGAGGTGATGACACCCCAGCAAGATTAGATTTACTGCTAACCAAAGAACCTGACGTAATTGAATCCTTGAAATATGTGTGTCCTATAGGAAAAAGTGATCACGTGGTCATTGAGTTCCAGATGATAATAGGGAACGTGGTGCCAAGAGATGAGCTCCATAGGCAGGGAAGATACAACTTTGGGAAAGCAAACTTTACGGAATTGAGTAAATTTTTTGAAAATGCAGATTGGAGAAAATTCAGAGAAACAAGAGAGATTCAGAGGAAGTGGGATATCTTTCTAGACCTCTATAATTCAGGAGTGGATAAATATGTTCCAAGAGTAAGTGGGAAAGAACACAGGAAAAAGGAGTGGTTTAATAGGTGTATTATAGCAAAAAAAGAGAGGAACATGGCAAGGAACAAGTGGAGAAAGAGAGGTAATAACAGAACAAAGGAAGAATATAAAAGAACTAGAAATGAATATACAAGAATTCGTAGAGAGGAAGAAAGGAACTTTGAAAAAGGTATAATCGACAAATGTAAGGATGAACCCAAATTGTTTTATAGATTTGTTAATGGCAAATTGAAACAAAAGGAAGGAATCACCAAACTGAAAGTAGAAGGAGAGGTCTATAATGATGCGGCAATGCAAGCTGAAATAATGAACAAACGTTTCCAATCAGTTTTTACTAATGAAGGGGAGTTTGTGGAGGGGGAGGGAGTGACTAGGAGTGTAGTGATAAAAGATATAAAAGTGGAAGTGCAGGAAGTGTACAAATTACAGGAAACTCAAGATGTAAGGAAAGCCCCAGGACCAGATGGAATTTCAAATTGGGTACTGAAGGAATGCAGAGACCAACTGGCAGATAAGATTCACAGTTTAATTGTGTGTTCGCTGGAAGAAGGGAAGGTGCCTCGGGAATGGAAGAGAGCAAATGTGGTACCAATTTATAAGGGAGGAAACAAGGAAGAACCCCTGAACTATAGACCAGTGTCCCTAACCAGCATGGTTGCAAAATTGTGCGAGAAGGTTCTGAAAGATAGGTGGATAAAATATCTGGAAGAGATGAATATTTTGACTGAAAGTCAATTTGGATTTAGAAGTGGAAGGTCATGTGTTTCCAACTTGTTGAGCTTTTACTCAAGAGCGATTGATGTGCTGCAGGAGAGAGACGGTTGGGTGGATTGTGTGTACTTAGATTTGGAGAAGGCCTTTGACAAGGTACCCCATAAGAGACTAATGTGGAAACTAGAGCAAATAGGAGGACTGAAGGGTAACCTCCTGGAATGGATGAAAGACTTTTTGAGAGACAGACAAATGAGGACAGTAATAAAGGACAGGATGTCTGGATGGAG
>JAGKTI010003672.1:0-43773 GCA_018397915.1 Birgus latro
CTATTGAGAAGAGCTGCATGTGGGGAGCCTCCCCACACATGAGAGTTGTACTCCATACACGGGCGAATAAAACCCATGTACAAGGTCAACACCTGTGCAGGGGAAAAGAAAGTTCAGAATCGGCTAAGCACACATAATCTCTTGGAAGCAGATTTTACAAGAGATGTAATATGTTCTTTCCAAGACAAATCCCGAGAGAATGAAACCCCAAGCATGTTCAAGGATGATGCAGGACATAACTGTTCATTATTAAACATTAGTGGGTAATCCTGAGGAAGATTTTGTCGGGTTGATAAGTGTAAGAACTGAGGTTTTGATGCATTAAAAATAACAAGATTATTTTTACCCCAATCAGAGATATGAGCCAAGTCAGACATTAGGTGTGCCATAGCCTCATCCCATTTGTGTTGAAGTAACTGCTGAGATGGACATTGCGGAAACTGAATGGAAAGGTGAAGGGTGGAATCATCAGCATATGAGTGGACAGGGTTAGATGTACAGCTTAGAAGATCATTGATGAATAAAAGGAAGAGAGTTGGTGATAGGACAGAGCCCTGAGGAACACCACTGTTGATAGGTCTAGGAGAATAACGATGGCCGTCTACAACAGAGGCTATAGAACGACCAGAAAGGAAGCTAGAGATGAAGGAACAGATAGATGAATAGAAACCACAGGAGGGCCAGATTTGATCGAAAGCCTTTGAGATAAGTGCAATGGCAAAGCTTTCGCCAAAGTCCCGAAAGGAGGATGACCAGGAGTCTGAAAGGTAGGTGAGAAGATCGCCAGTGGAGCGTCCCTGACGGAACCCTTACTGACGATCAGAAAGAAGGTTGTGACAGGAAAGATGCTTTAAAATTTTTCTGTTAAGAACTGACTCGAAAACTTTTGAGACACAGGATGTTAAAGCAATTGGACGATAGTTAGAGGGTTGGGAATGGTCACTCTTCTTTGGGACTGGCTGAATGAGAGCAAACTTCCAGCAAGAAGGAAAGGTACAAGTTGATAAAGGCGAAAGAGTTTACCTAGGCAGGGTGCAAGCACAGAAACACAGTTTTTGAGGACAACAGGAGGGACTCCATCAGGACCATGTGCCTTGTTAGTATTGAGGCCAGTGATGGCAGAAAATACATCAGCTGAAGAAATTTTAATGTCAGTCAAGAGGAAGTCAGAGGGGGGAAGTGATGGAGGAATAGCACCTACTTCATCCTTCACCTTTATCATTTTCTTTTTGTATCTGCCCTCCTCTTTTCCTATTTCTCCCATCTCTCCTGTCACTTTTTATTACTCTGCTGTCCTTTTCAGGTGGCTTTACATTGAGTGACAAGCCTAATGGTTTCCTGTAAACCATGATACCATTTGCAAAGCTGGGTGGTAACCATATAACCAACCCATATGTGTTCCCTACGTATCAACTGTGGGTTGGTGGAGGGTTGGCGCCCCTTCACGTAAAACAGCTAACTCAAAGACAAACAGACACCTCTTACGGGATTATGGCATCCGGCTATAGATAAACAGACAGATACAAGCTATGGTAAATTCTCGGTGGTTAACTCCTCACTGCTATGGATATTGGTACAAGAAGACAATATTTATAGAAGAATGGGTGACTGATGAGAATTATATTGCTTATATGCAGTTTGCCTGAGTGGAAAGCACCTGGTGAAAAAAGATTTAGTAATGCAGTACAGTATCTGAATGGAATGTGGCCGACCAGTGAAGACAGACAAGGCAGCTTAACGACAAAACCACTTCTGATGACAAGAATGAGATACTATTGTAAAAATGAGTGAATGAGATCTGAGCTACAAATGTTGAAATGACTGAGTCAAGCAGTTCTTTATTAAGGTTTTAGAATGGAAAGATTTTATGTACAAAGTATTAATAAGTGACAGTGAGTTAATGACAGAAATGTTTCGATGCATGAGTAAATACAAATGATTGCTACACTGTACATCTTCGTTCAATTGCAGTTATGACTCTAAAACAAATTAAAGGACTTAGTAAAAAGCCAATTATTAGCAGAACAAAGACAATGGACAATGAAGGTAGAGTACCTCTGAATTACTGAATACAAGAAGACAGCATTGGCAGTCCTCAATTACAGATAATTCAGACCAATTCTGAATGAGCAAAAAAAGAAAAAAAAACACGCACACACTGGGTTAAGTAAATCCATACTTGTATGCTATTTTTTAATGTATCGATATGGTATGAATATGCAGTGTCACTGGCAATATAAGCACACTGAGCAATGGCTTCAAGGATCTGATATGCTGGACTACTAAGGTGAAACTCCAATCCTTTGAAGAAATCTAGATCCATCAAGGAAGAAAAAAAAATGTTGGCTTGGTATAGTCATAAATCCATTTCTGTTCAATTAAGTTGTGGAAGGCCCTTTAAGGATTGAGCCTTTGCTGCTCAACTCAGCAATAAGTTGAGGAGATAAGCACCATTACTTCACTAGACTTGTAAATATTTTGAGATTCACCCCAAGTGTACGAGTGTTGTGACAATGGTATACAGGAAGTCTAAGAGGGTAGGCCTGAGCTAACCTGAATGAATTACCTGAATCACTGGGCCCGGGTCACAATCACACTCACTGCTGGGTCATCATTAGAGAAAGCCTAATGTGCATTCTCACAGGGAATGAGGGTTGACCCATAGGAATGATGAGGCTTTTATAACACTCCAGTGAGGGGAAAAATTGGTTTATTAACATGTATAAACCTGGATTTTCACTCCAGCAAGTAAATGAGCACTTTCAAAAGGGATTCCATAGTTGGGAGCCAGGATAAGCATTTATCTTGTATTTTCCAAATATATATGGGCTTTACTGGTGATGAGAAACAGCAAGTGAGTCAATGAACTGTCTATAGGGATGATTCCTGGTTAAAGAAGTTATTTGTTGACAGATAAGGTGCAGGGTTTGATCTCATCCTGAGGCAGGGAGCAATCCGATAGTTTGAGTTTTGTTCAGACACACTGTTGATCAATAAAAAAAAAAAAAAAAATCCATTGTTACCATCACTCAAGTCCTGAGTATGATAGCTCCAGCATGTACCAGGGCTGTTCAGAAAGTATCCAACCTTCAGCTCTAAAAAAATAAATACCTAACCTGTTGAGCCAGGACACTAATCCCCCTCAAAGTAGGCTACTTCTGACTTGACACACACAGCCCAGTTTTCTTTCAACTGCCTGAAACATTTTTCAAAGTCGGTTTTGGTATCTCCTGCAGGTGCTTCGTTGCACATGTCATGACCTCATATCTTGGATGAACGTTGAACGTTGCCCGACACACTGGAGTGTGCAAATCATGATCCAGACTTTCTGAAGACTGTTATCATGGGAGATGAGACGAGTGCACAGGTATGACCCAGAAACCAAAGCACAGCTGTCCCAGTGGAAGCACCCAGGGTTGCCAAGGCCTAAAAAGCACGACAAGTCCGAAGCAAGGTGAAATGCACTAAGATGTTAACAGTATTTTTTGACTACCGTGGTGTTGTGCATCAGGAATATGCACCAAGACAGACTGTCAGCAAACATTACAATCATCCACTGCCTAACATCCTACCGCACAGCGTGTGTTCGCTTTAACATCCAGGAACCAATTTAAAAAAGAAGAAGAAAAAAATCCAAAGACCGGGAGGTAGCTAGTGTATGCGAGCGCAAAGCAGCGTTCCTGCATGACGGCTAGCCAGCATCCCAAAACAAAGCAATTATGCTGCCAGCCATGTGATACACAGTGCAGTACATGTATAACCTGTACAGATACACTGTAATGCTATTCATCTCTTAATATTTTTTCCCCTGCTTACATCTATCTATCTATCTATTGCCATATGCCTCAATCCCACACGGGGTGGCCACAAACAAATCGCCTCCATGTCACTCTGTCCCCTGCCATTTCACTACCACGCTCCCAACTCACACCCCCCTCTCTCATATACCTCTCCATACTTACATAAAAGAAGTAAAAATTATACAAAACAGCAAAAAATGTTTACTAACATGAAGTAACAAGTTTACCGTATAACAGTGTCATCAACACCAGCTGCAAGCAGCCACGTCTAATCACATGTTTACTGCCGCTTTGGAGTGTTCTTGTGTATCCTTGAATCAGGTCTACATAACACTACTTATTGTATTATTGTCTTAATTTGGACTTTTTGTACTGTACTGTACTTTAAAAGTAATATACAGTACAGTATATACTACATACCTGTATTTTTAAGCCATTTTTGCTTGGCTGGTAGGTTAGATTCTTTTACCAGCACGCAGCTTGAGAGGCCAGCCAGATGACTTTGATCATTCGGTAGGGAGGCGGACAGCCATTTTTGCTTAGCTGGTGGGTTAGGTTCTTTTACCAGCACACGGCTCGAGAGGTTGGCTGGGCACTGGTGGGTTAGGTTTTTTTACCAGCGCATGGCTCGAGAGGTTGGCTGGGTGCTGGTGGGTTAGGTTCTTTTACCAGCACATGGCTCAAGAGGTTGGCTGGGCGACTTTGACCATTTGGTAGGGAGGCCATTTTTGCTCAGCTGGTGGGTTAGCGTCTATTACCAGCATGCAGCTTGAGAGGTCGAGCGGGCGACTTTGACCATTCAATGAGGAGATGGACACCCATTTTTGCTCAGCTGGTAGGTTAGGATCTATTACCAGCGCGAGGCTCGAGGTAACTTTGTCTGTTCAGTGATGGCCATTTTTGCTCAGCTGGTGGGTTAGGGTCTATTATTAGCTCGTTACCAGAAAGGACGGCCAGCCGCCTAGCCATATACAGTACTGTATACAGTATACAGTGCATAAGTTACAGTTGTCGCTTAACGTCCACATCATTAAACGTCCTATTTTTCAGAATGTATCATGGATGCTAAGCAGTGCATGGCTGCGCTACCTCAACCTTTTCTGTTGTCTTCATGACACGGTTCAGCGGAAGAGACCAGACCTTTGGAAAGTGACAAGTTTGAAGCTGCACCATGACAATGGTGCAGCTTCAAACTTGCCCATACTTCTCAACTGATTCTGGAATTTTTGGCCAAGCACATCATCCCACAGGTCCTGCAGGCTCCCTACTTGCCAGACATGGCTCTGTGCAACTTTTGGTTATTCCCCAGGCTCAAAACTCTGCTGAAGGGTTCCCAGTTTGAGACGAAAAAAGAGAACACGACGAATGCGACGAAGCACCTGCAGGAGATACCGAAAACCAACTTTGAAAAACGTTTTAGGCAGTGGAAAGAATGCTGGGCTATGTGTGCCAAGTCAGAAGAGGCCTAATTTGAGGGGGATTAGTGTCCTAGCTCAACAGGTTAGCTATTTATTTTTTTAGAGCCTAAGTTCAGATACTTTCTGAACAGACCTCATATTTAGCATGAACGGTGGGTATTTGCACCATAGTGGTGACATGATAAGGAATTAATGATAATGCATCTACTGTCTTCAGCTCAGTCCATATTAATGGTGACAAGGGAAGCCATTACTCTCCCCTCTTCTTTTCTCTCCAAATTCACACTCAGACTCACTATGTAAACAGTTTTTCTTTAGCGATGGGTGCTCATACAGTGAGTTCACATGCTGATTTAAGCAAATGATCAGTGTGGGGGAAATAAAATTTCAGGCTACCCATGTAGGCTCTATGTGGGGTAATGTGATGACTGAAGACAGAATTGAACAAATGAGACGAAGACTTTATTGGAGATGCTTACTGAATTGGTTTGCTACATCAAGATGTCAGATACTGGTGATATTTCACCACAATTTGCAAGGCTTACTATATATCATTCTTAAGGATATTACATATAATTCAGTGAGACATCCTGTACAACAGTATCTGCTATGTGGAAAGACTGACAATGCAAATTATTAAAGAGGGTGTTCATGTAGAGTGTCTGTGTGACCATGGGTGAAAACTGCTAATCTGGGGGTCTGCTTCTCTGATCAGGTCTCCAGAAGCAGGGATAATGTTGCTGTCTCAGTCTTGGCTTTAAAATGAATGTGAGAGGTCAAGATACGTACAGATGGAGAGGGCATGGCACTCTTCACTGGTAGTCTTGGATTGGAAGTGGTAATCTGCTGTTCTCATGAAATTCCAGTCCATTATCAATAACTTCAAATGACCTGTAAACAGGTGAAGGGATAGCCCTGAGTCATCTTTTGTGAATTGGGAATGGAGGGCGGCTGTGGATGGGAGAGTCCACTGATCCATTAGGAGTGTGGAGGAAGGCTTCCACCTGATTAACTGACTGCTCAAAGTCTGATGCTCACATGGTACAGTGAGCTTGCAGATGGAATGACCACAAAGCGACATTTTGTGCTGAAACTAGATAGTAGGTCTACTAGCACACAACAGTACTGTGAAACATGACTATTTTTCACATCTATTTATTGTTTCTAATGAGATGCATCAGGAAGTTCGTCATCACAGTCGTGATATTTTAATTTCTCAGGGAAGTTTAAAAGCATTATCAAATCATTTGGTGCTGTTTCTAGGTTTGTGCTTCTAAGTCCACTGAATTTCAGATCAAGGTGTAATAAACCAAAGTGCTGTTCCACCCTTCTATATTTTGGGTAAAGATTCTGCAATAATGATCCCACAAAAATATGGGATGAGTGAGCACACTTACTCACAAGGTGGAAGGATTGTGACCGAGCTGTCTACCTGGGTCCCCTTTTGTTCTTCGAAGATGGCTGCACAGTTTGCAAGCTAAGTGATGAAGAAATGTTTGTGGGGGAAATGGGATTGCTTGTTCCATTTGTAGATGACAGCATCCCTAGTTGAGAGGGCTCCCTTGCTCATCCTGTAGGGGCCATCAGTCAGTCTGTTATTCATGATTTCTAAAGGTTTTGTCTAGATATGTGATGGTATCAATGATCCCTGTTAGTTAATGCCCTTCACTGTTGGATGTGTAATCTCTGTACAAACAAGGACAAATGTACTAGTAGATGTGAGAGCTTCAGAGCTCTAATTGGGGACTTCAGTAAATCACTAAAGTCTATGGGTATGAAGCAGTAGCTTCGGATCCGACATCACTAAAGTTAATGTGAGTGAAACACCTAGTAAAAAAAAAAAAAGTGACAGATGGACAAGATCGTGCTGAGAGATTCTCCCACACACATAAACGAGTCATCTAAGGATTATCTTCCCTTGACATGCCCCACATTCATCTTACTGTTTGACTGCTGAAGTTGGATGTGTTCTTGGCACTAATGGCAGCTCTACTTGTCTCTACAGCTTGCTGATTCTGGGGAAGGCAGGAGACTGGTTCATCTCTATGACTTGTCAAGGGATGAAATGCCTGAAGCACTTGGCACTGCAGTTCCAACCTGCTCACTGAGAGGTACTCAATGCTGTGGCATGTGATACCTGTGAGTGAGCTTTATGTAACCATTCAAAAACCTAAAAAGATTCAGGTTTTAATTTCATCCTAGGCCAAGACCTTTTGTGTCTCACTAAGCCAATTCACTAGGAACTTGTGGGGCTGCAATGAAGGGGAAAAAAAAAAAAATCTGGTCCATTCCCAAAATGAAGTACTTCGGGCAGTGTCTTCTTGGGGCTCACATGCTAACAATGACAGTTTACTTCAACACAGATTAGATGTCTGTGGCTATGATCTCCACTTGAAGGTTATGGTCTTCTACCTAGGAAACTATGTCCTCCATTTTATTAATTCTGAGGCAACACTAACTCTTAACTTGGGTGGTAAAATGGAATCACCAGTGGCACTGCTATGACACACTGTAAAGCAGGTGCACTGGGGTGTTGGGAAGGCAAACCCTGCATTCTGCAGCATCGCTACTATTATGGTGTGAATCATCAGGATGGTGACCAGAAGCCACTCTGTGTCACCGTACTACATGATCTAAAGCAGGCTTGGTGACATAGCAGGGAGGTAAGCCGAGCCCTTACCCTTCCTTCCACAGCATAACCTAGGATGTGGGAGGGTTGTCCTGTGTTGGTGAGCCTGGAAATCAAGGGCTATGAGCTACTGAGCACTGCTACCACTGTGAAGCAGATGCAGTAATGAAATACTCAAAGGAGGTGGGTAGGTTAAATGCAGTGAAAGGCCTACCTGCCCCAACCCCAGTCAGGTGGGGGCAAGCTGCAAAGCCCTGTAGGCTGTGACAGCGGAGCATACACGCAGCACTGCCATGAACCAAACATAAAGGGAAATGCAAAGTTCTGTAAACCCTCCCTGCAGCTGAGGCAGCTGAGACTATTTGAGTGCATTTGGGGGGACCAAAGCATGTACCATGGCACAATCACTCTAGTTCAGCCTGCACATAATGGGTCAGTACTGGCAAAAACAACCTTTGGATTACTCTTCAGACTGTAGCACGGGCCGAACAGGATGGTACTCCCGAGGGGAATGGGAATGCTGGTGACAGGGAGAGCTGGAGCTCCTGTTTCACTAGCTACCTAACCATCCCCCTTTGCTGACCTTTTCAGTGTGACAGTAACATGAAGAGTAGACAAGCATACTCTCCCAAACATTTCCTCTAACTATCCTATGCACTACACCACATGCACTTTACACATCACACAACGTATCCCATTACGTTACTGGGGTTGACGCCGCTACCTAGTGGCGGACTTTTGGGGGGAGGCGTAATGGGGGTTCCGCCGGCATAGGTCATGGGTCCGGGGCGAGATGGGGCTCGAACCTGTGGTAGAGGGTACAGGGCGTTGCGGTTCCCAGGCTGCCGCTTCCGCTCAATAGAGAGGGGCCCGAACCTGGGAGTAGCGCCTCAGGAGGCTGCCCTATCAGTGGGTGTATAATGGCGGGGCAGTTGCAGTGCCAAGGCGTGCTTGGAGGGTGTCCCTGTAACTGTCCTGGCAGGGTGCCCCGAGGCCACTATCACAGCCACTGGTAAGCTGGTGGGCTAGGGGTCCCAGATCCATTGCCTGGACCTAGGACTGTGCAATGGGTCGGGCCTTTGGAATGTTTACCCCCCTTTATCTTACCGACTATGACCTACAAGTATAAGCATCAAAGCAAGCCTGAGGACAGCAAAACACCCAGGGAGTTTAGGGTGGGTTCGTGGAATGTGGGAAGTTTGAAGGGAAGAGTGGGGGAAGTCTCTGAGGCATTCAGTAGGAGGTGGGTGGATGTGGCATGTTTGCAGGAAGTCCGGTACAGGGGTGGATCAGCCAGAAAGATTGTTGGGAAGGTTTGCTACTATAAGTTGTTTTGGCAGGGGGTAACTGACGGATATGGAGGTGTGGGTGTGTTGGTTGCGGAGAAATGGGTGAAATATGTTGTGAATGTTATGAGAGTAAGTGATAGAATATTAGTAGTGAAAATTTTGAACGGACAGAAAATGATTTAAGTTAAATCGGCATATGCTCCACAGGTAGGATTGGATGACGCAGAGAAGGATAGATTTTGGGATGATTTAATACGTGTAGTAAGTGGTATGGGCGATGATGAGGTAGTGGTTCTGGGAGGGGATTTAAATGGTCATGTGGGTGAGGCAGCTCAAGGTTATGAAGGAGTCCATGGAGGATGTGCATATGGTGTGAGGAATGTGGAAGGGGAAAGAATACTCGAGTTTGGGGAGGCTATGGACATGATTGTGTGCAACACACATTTTAGAAAAAGAATGAGTCGGTTGATTACGTATGAGTCCGGGGGAAACAGTAGTCAGATAGATTATTTTCTGATCAGGAGGGTTGACAGAAGATTAGTGAGAGATGTTAAAGTTATAGGAAGCGAGAAGTGTGTGCAGCAGCACAAACTGTTGATTTGTGACATGGTGCTTAAGGAACGAGTGATGAGAAGGAGGACATATGTACCTAGGAGGAAAATATGGAAGCTGGGAAACCAATCAGTAAGGGATGCCTTTTATAGTGAGATGAGGAGAGTGGTGGCTGAACAGGAAGCCATAGATAGAGGCATTAATGAACAGTATAAAGCCCTTAAGAACAACCTCTTGAGAGTTACCGATGCAATATGCGGTTGGACAAGAGCCCCACTAAGACATAAAGTAACTTGGTGGTGGGATGAGGGTGTAGAAGCTGCAGTTAAGGAGAAAAGAAGGCTTTTCCGGGAATGGAAGAAGGGTGGTAACAGGGAGGAGTACTTGGCTGCCAAGCGCAGGGCTAGAAGAGAGGTATACAGGGCAACGTCTGAGTCACAGAGACTTTTACTTGATAATCTAAATCATGGAGAAGGAAAAATATGATTTTTAGGGTGGTAAATCAGGTGAAGAGGGATAATCGGGACATTGTAGGTGAGCAGTGTGTGAAGAATGATGAAAGAAGGGTAGTGGTGAACAGTGAGGATATTAAAGATGCATGGAGAGAGCATTATAGCCAGTTGTTGAATGAGGAGTTTCATTGGGATAGGGAAGGTTTGGAGCAAGCTGATCCAGTGTTTGGCCCTTGGCCTTTGATTGACGCTGCTACTGTGAGTGAGACAATAGGCAGGATGCGGGTGGGGAAGGTGGCAGGTGTGTCTGGGTTGACTGCCGAAATGTTGAAGGCCTCAGGAGATACTGGGGTGAGGTTAGTCACTGACCTGATAAATATGATTATATATGAGTGTGTTGTCCCAGATGATTGGCTGAAGAGTGTAATTGTAAATGTGTACAAAGGGAAGGGTGATGCCCTGGAAAGGGGAAATTACGAGGTATAAAGCTCTTAGATCAGATAATGAAAGTAATGGAGAGAGTTCTAGAAGGTATGATTAGAGAAAGAGTGAATATTGATGAGATGCAGTTTGGGTTTATGCCGGGCAGGGGGACCACTGATGCCATATTCATTGTTCAAAAGCTTCAGGAAAAATATATTAGAAAGAAAATGGAATTGTATTTTGTTTTTGTTGATTTGGAAAAGGCCTTTGACAGAGTCCCTACAGAGGTGGTGAAGTGGGCAATGAGAAAGCTAGGGTTGGAAGAGTGGCTGGTTAGGGCGGTTATGGCCATGTACGTGGGTGCTCACACCCAAGTAAGAGTGAATGGAGTTTTGAGTGATGAGTTTTCCGTGACTGCTGGTGTGCATCAGGGGTCAGTTTTGAGTCCCTTGTTGTTTATCATGGTGCTTGAAGCCCTCTCACGTGACTTCAGAGATGGACTCCCTTGGGAGATGTTGTATGCTGATGATTTGGTGTTGATTGCAGAGAATGAAAAGGAGGCGGAGGAAAGTTTTAAGAAGTGGAGAGATGGTATGGGGTACAAGGGCTTAAGGGTAAATGCAGATAAAACAAAAGTGATGATATCTAGAGTTGGTGGCAGTACAATCAGAGGAGTGGGAGAGTGGCCATGTGCAGTTTGCCACAAGGGTGTGGGAAGGAATTCCATCATGTGTAGTGTTTGTGATAAATGGGTGCACAAGAGATGTAGTGGTATTAGAGGTAGACTGCGAGATAATGCTGATTTCATGTGTGCGGCGTGTCGGGGAGAACAGGTGCAGACTGTTAGGCGTGAGAGGGTTGAACATGCAGGTGAGTCTCTTGAGTGTGTGGAGGAGTTTTGTTATTTGGGAGACATGTTATGTGCTGGAGGTGGGGCTGGAGTTAGCTCGGTTGCTAGAGTGAGAAGTGGTTGGAAGAAGTTCAGGGAGCTGTTGCCTCTCCTGACATTGAGAGGACTCTCCTTACGTGCTAAGGGGTCTTTGTATGCAGCATGTGTTAGGAGTGTGATGCTGTATGGTAGTGAGACCTGGGCAGTAAAGGAAGAGGATATTCGCAGGTTTAAACATACAGAAATGACAATGATTAGGTGGATGCGCAATGTGTCCCTGCATGCAAGGCCTGTGGGGGCTGGGTTTACGATGGAAGAGTTGAGAGGTAGGATGGGACTGGAGTGTATTGGTGTTGTGATGAGGAGAGGTAGGCTGAGGTGGTTTGGACATGTGGAGAGGCTGGGGGATGATAATTGGGTACAGAAGGTGAGAAGTGTTAATACTGGGGAAGGGGTTGCGAGGGATAGACCAAGAAAGACATGGGACGAGGTCATTAAGTGTGACTTAAGGGTTAAGGGACTGAACAGGGAGGCTGCCAAAGATCAAGCAGCATGGAGAGCTGCCATTAGGTGACCAAGGCCGACGCATGGAAGCATGTTGGAGCCTTCAAAAACAAAACGAAACGACAGCACCCAGTAGTCTTACTGTGTGTAGAAGAGCTATGGCAACAACTGAGACTGACAAACATCAACCAAACTGGAACTGCCCTGCTCACACAGGGTGATGCAGAAGAGTAGGGCTAGTTTAAGGACCTAATGGATTCACTACTGCTGGCTTCAACTAATTCATTAATCATCCTACAAATACATGTTCTTCACACTGATTAATAATGAAAGTATTCACATATATAACCTCGATGACAGATTTATCCATCAGGGAAAGTCCAAGTTTAAGTTTATTCAGTTAATTTGATAAAATAAATACTGCATATCATAAAATTAAATGTTAAATTCGACTCCAATTCTCAAGATATTTGAGGTGCTAAAATGGAAAAAGTAAAGTTCATTAGGTTATACAGTATTAGAGTTTTGTAAGACTCAAATAATGCGCCTGAAATACGAATATATTGCCTCTAGCATAATACAGGAGATTTAACAAAACAGGTCCCAGTGGACCTAAAGTAATGGGAACAAAGTAATTCCACAGACCTAAATATAATATTTCCTCGGCACAATAAAAGAATCTACATATCTGTCAATGTCATGACAAAACTGTTGATCAGTGAATCAGAGGCTTCAATTGGGTCTGGAAAGTATTGCAACCATTTAGTGTCAGCATTTACAACACTGGGTGGTAACCTTATAACAAACCAACATGTGATCCCTACGTGACAACAAGGGGGTTGGCAGAGGGTTAGTGCCCCTCCTAGGGACACAACTAACTAAAAATATGAACAATAAGCCTCGAACCAGGACTGACCAACAGGTGACGACTAAGGACCGAACAAAGGACATGGTACAGATAGCTACGTGGAATGTAAGGAGTGCACATGATGAGGTGAAAGAAGGAGAGATTGTCCAGGTGCTTGAGGGTGCGAAAGTGGATGCATGTGGATTAACTGAAACTATATGGAGAGGTGAGAGTGTGAGAGAATGAGAGTGTGGATGGTGTATATGCATGACAGTAGGTGAGAATGAGAGGGCAAAAGAGGGAGTGTGTATTGTTGTGAGTAACAGATGGAAGGAGAATTGAAGAGAGTATGGATCAGTTGGCTCAAGGATTATGTGGGTAAGATTGAAAGTTTGACTACAAATGTGGACAACTGTGTGTGTATGTGCCGAGGCAAGATCGTGCAAGCAGAGTGAGCGAAGAGTTCTGGACAAATGTGGAAGGATGCATGAAAAAGTCTGAAAAGAATGGGAGAGTTTTTGATCAGAGATATGAATGGAAAAGTAGGGAATGTGAAGGTGGATGGAGTAGTTGGTGAGTGGGGTGTGCCTGCATAGATGGATAAGAAATGCAGTGCTTTAGTGGACATTTGTCCCAGGAGGGGGTTGGTGATAGCCAATACCCTCTTCAGGCACAAAATAATCCATAGGTATATGTGGCGAGTGATGAGAAAGGTGGGTGGTGAACTGAATGAACAGAAGGCAATGACTGATTATGTGTGTGTGGATGAAAGGATGAAGAGGTGTGTAATGGATGCAAGAGGCTGGAGGAGTGGACTTTCTGACCACCACTTGGTGGCAGTGAGAATCAAAGTCCAAATGAAATGGAGAAAGAGAAGAAGAGAAGGACAGGGGGAAGTAGATTATACAAGGAGGGTGAAAAGGTTACAAGAGGATGGAAAAAAGGCAGAATATAAGAGGGAAGTGGAGGAGTAATTGGGTAAATATGGACTGGAGCAGATGGGGGATGTGGAAGTTTTTTTTTTTTTTTTTTCAGGGCATAGGTGACCAAGGCCGACACATGCAAGCATGTTGGAGCCTTCAAAAACGAAACAAATAGGCTACACAGCCTGCTATCAAGGCCCAGCAGTCCTCCTACATACCATACACATTTACATGTCACCACTTCGGCGCTAACACCCACCGTCTGCATTGAATACAGGCTAGGGCTGTCTCATACAGGACTGGTGTATTGGTATTAGCTGGGGTAATTTTACGACATGTCAGTGGGTCTTCTGGTAGATCAGTAAAGCTTGATTTAACGAAATTCAAATCCTTAAACTGTTCCCTGCCTCAGCGAGGATTTTAACCTGGGTCCGTTAGGACTGCAAGCCACCTCGATCTACTGATCGAGCCACTGCCTGCAAGATATTCACAGAAGAAATGTGTGCAGCATGTGAGGTGGTGCGTGGGGTGAAAAGAAGACGAAAGGGGGTGAAGGGAACCGCATGATGGAATGAAGAGGTGAGAGAGGCTGTGGCACAAAAGAAGAAAGCATATAGTGAGTGGACAAAACATGGCCATGGAAGAAGTTGAGAGACGGAAGAAAGAGTTATATGTAGAGAGGAAGAGAGAGGTGAAAAGATTAGTAAGAGAGAGTAAGAAGAGTGTGGATGAGGAATTTGGAAGGAATTTGAGTGTAAAGTGGAGGGAATGTAAGAAAATGTTCTGGAAAAATGTAAAGAGAGTTAGACAGGGTGCCAAAGTATTTAGTTGGGGAAAGATAAAAATGGTAGATTACTAGTGGAGAAGGGAGAAAAAGTGAACAGATGGAGAGAACACTTTAAGGAATTGTTGAACATAGAGAATGAAAGTAATGCGAGTATAAGTGGCTGGGGAATGGCTGGGAGAAGGAGGGATGTGAGAGGAGAGGAAGAAATCAGTAGGATGGAAGTTGTGGAAGCAATGAAGAAAGTTGAAATGGGGAAAGCCCCAGGAATTGATGGAGTGTGTGGCAAAATGCTGAAGCATGGGGGAGAGATAGTAGAAGAATGGGTGTGGAAGATGTGTAGACTAGCCTGGGAGGAAGGTAGAGTCTCGGAGGATTGGAAGTCAGGTATAGTTATTCCCCTGTACAAAGGAAATGGGGAAAAAGAAGAGTGTGGTAATCATAGGGGCATTTGTCTTATTAGTGTAATAAGAAAAGTATATAGTAGGATACTTATTGACAGAGTTAGGGAAATAACAGAGGAATTAGTTGAAGAAGAACAGGGAGGTTTTAGGAAAGGAAGAGGTCATGTAGATCATATATTTTTTCTTAGATCTTTAGTGGAAAAATTTCCAAAGAAGGGAAAGAAGCTGTATGTGGCCTTCATGGATTTGAAGAAAGCATATGACAGGGTCGATAGAGATGGATTGTGGAAAGCATTAAGAATATATGGAGTAGATGGGAAGTTGTAGAAGGCCGTGAAGAGTATGTATGAAGGTGCTAAGGCTGCAGTGCGTGTGGATAGTGAACTAAGTGAATTTTTCAATTTGAAGATTGAATTGAAGGGAGGATGTGTCATGTCTCCGTGGTTGTTCAGTCTGTATATGGATGGGGTTATAAAAGAGACACAAGGTCGGGCAGTGGATATTGGAGCAGTCCTAGTGAGAGAGAGCAGTGTCTGGAAACTCCCTGTACTGTTGTTTGCAGATGATACTGTGTTGTTAAGTGAAGACAGAGGGAAGCTGCAAGGCTTGGTGGATGAGTTTGGGAGAGTGTGTAAGAAACGGAATCTAAAGGTGAATGTAGGGAAGTGTAAAGTTATGGTCTTCGAGAGAAGTGAAGTCAGTGAATGTACAGTGAGGTTGGATGAGGAGGAAATGGAAAAAGTGAATGCATTTAAGTACTTGGGTAGTGTGATGAGTAAGGATGGAAGTTTAGAGGGTGATGTGCTTGAAAGGGTGCAACAAGGAAGAAAGGTTGCTGGTTCCTTGAAAGCAGTAATAAGAAACAGGGAAGTGAGCAGGGGAGTGAAAAAGTTACTACATGACAGTATTGTTATACCAACTCTAACATATGGAAGTGAAGCTTGGACCCTGTTGGAGGGACAGAAGTCAAGAGTGAAAGTAGTGGAAATGAGTTACTTGAGAGGAGCATGTGGAGTCACATGGAGAGACAGACTGACAAATGAGGAAGTGAAGGAGCTTTGTGGTGTGGATGTGGATGTGATAGGAAGTGTTAGGAGAAACACACTGAGGTGGTTTGGCCATGTGGAGAGGATAGAGAGTGACAGGCTGATAAGGAGAGTGTATGTGAGTGAGGTGGAGGGGGGGACAGGGATAGGGGAAACCAAGGAGGAGATGGAGTGATGGAGTGGAGAGGTATATGAGAGAGGGGGGTGTGAGCTGGGAGCAAGGAAGAAAAAATGGCAGGGGACAGGGCAACATGGAGGCGATTTGTTTGTGGCCACCCCTTACGGGATTAAGGCATCTGGCAATAGACAGATAGATAGTTTCAGTAGGCCTAAACATATTTACCTTCTTACGGGATTAAGGCATCTGGCAATAGACAGATAGATAGTTTCAGTAGGCCTAAACATATTTACCTTCTTAAATGTGTTTAAAAAAAATTAATAACAAGAAAATAATGCTTAAAAAACATAAAGATAATCCCAGTCCACATTTATTCAGGGATGTTAAAATAAACATTCCTCAATTGGTGGAAAGGTGGGCTGCAGTCCTAATGGACCCTGGTTCAAATCACCATTGGAACAGGGAACAGTTTATGAATTTGAGTTTCATAAAAAGTAGACTTTACTGATCTACCAGAAGACCCACCAACATGTAAAAACATCCCCGCTAATACCAATACACCACTCCTGTATGAGACAGCCCTAGAATGTATTCAGTATGAACGGTGGGTGTTAGCACTGAAATGGTGACATGTGGAGATGTAGGAAGACTACAGGGCCTTGGGGATATGCCCTGGGGTTAGGCCCTGAAGCCTTTGCCCAAAGTCGGACACATAAAAGAGAGAGAGAGAGAGAGCCAGCATTGCAATTAAAAAAACTCCTACAACATTTTAGGCAGTGAAAAAGGACACTGTCTGATAAAAACAAGCTCCTGAGCGTAATATTTTGATCTGTGACACATTACTGAACAAACTGTTAACAAAGAGGGAAAGCTCCTGCACCTGCAATTCTGATAATCAGGCAGAGTAAAACACTGGTTTCAAGAACAGAAGACCTCACACACAACAAGAATAAAGTAAAAGTCTTCTCATTCGGCATCTTCAGGACCATGCAGGTGCCGAAAGAGCAGAAACTGCCGGATGGCCGGGAAAACCTGCCAAAAAGTTTCTAGCATCATGGTCGGTCACCCCAGTGCAATCACAGTGTCTAGCAAGTATTACTGGTCAACCCTAAGCACTAAATATTTAATAAGCAACTTATATTTAATGTACAGTATTTAATGATACAATAGACATGAACTTTCCTTAACCTAGGTGTTTTTACATATGTACAACGTAAAACAGCACGACAAAGTTTGCAAATTTTTGAAAGGTCCCGCTCAAAAAGCCCGACACTCACGAGTCATGATGACCAACAGCACATGCAATGTTGGCAAGCAGAAATCTTCAAAATCGCTAAGCTCAACTTTAAAATGCACTAAGCTACAGGTGAACTGTTCACATTTTTGCATTAAATTGGACTTCAAAACGTGCTAGATAAAGAAAATTAACATTTACTGGCGCTAAATTATTATGAAAAGCATTAGATCTAGTCCCAACAGCATCAAACTGGCAACAATGGGTGCACAGCTACCTGTGGTGTGCCGGCGACCCCAATGCAGGTGGTGATCGGCTTACATGTGTGCCGGAAGGGCAGAGAACTTTCGTAATGGGACTATTCATGAAAACCGGCGAAAGACCAGATGCCGAATGAGTGGAATATTACTGTAAATACTGTACTTGTCTGGGAATGAGGTGTTAGTACAGTGGTTAGAGAAGCAACCTGTTGTCAAAGGATGTGAGTTTGGTCCTAGATTGGGTATCCAAACAATTGGATTACAGTATTTGAATTCTGTTAAAACAGGCTTTACCAACCTTTCACGTGATTCATTAGTGTGTTTGAACAATAACTCTGCTAATACTATTACATGAATTCTGAATGATGCAGACAAAGCATGTACACTGATTAATGTGGACAGTGGGTATTAGTACCAAGGTGGCAAATGTGAAGGTGTGTGGCACACAGGACTGCTAAGCCTGGGGGGATGGACTGTCCATTCATACCCAAAGTTGGACAGATTAAAAAAAATAATAATAAAATGGAAATAAAAATATATACTGCAATAAATCAGCTGAGGCATACAGTACTAACCTAAACCAAATCCTTCTAGCCAAGGGCCTTTGAGAATCAAAGTGCATATGCTAAACACAGCAGCAACAACACCATATGCAGCTGCAGCTTATGCAATTTGCATTACCTCAAGCACAGAAACTAGCCAGAAATAGAGCAGGGTTCATCCATCCAAACACAAAGATTTTGATCCTATTGCAGCTAATTTCCCACAGTTCAGTGGCAGAATCTGACAATATTGTACTGTGGCTATACATCCTATCCACTGCCTTTCTTCACAAAAAGTATCATATTCTAGTAATCTCATTACAGCTCAACATTCAGGCGGCAAGATGGCAATTTCAAGTCAGATTAAAATGGATAGATTACAGAGTGGGGAAAAAAAAAATTGTCAAATCAAAGCTACATAAAATAAAGTGCCAGGACAGGAAAAAAAAAAAAAATCAAACCCATACACTATTACATATATTGAGGTGTAGGGGGCCTGAATCTAGGCAATTGTAATCCAGTCCATTTATAGGTTGATCACCAGCATATTTCTCCTCGAAGCAGCAGACGTCAGTAATAAAAAAATCCTCCAGTCACCTCTTGGGAACTGAATCTGAACTAAGCAAGGCTGTCATTCTGACCAGGGAACCCTAACTATTAGATCATCACGTGCCAGGTAATAAAAAAATAATTATGGTGATGAAAGTCTCAGAGCAGTGGTACATCAAGTGTGACCATATTGAATGGTGAAACCAAAGCTAAGAAAAGTAAAGGCATGATTATAACTGCCATTTCCATTTTATTCCCTTCCAAGTGTAGGGACCAAAGGCCAGTACCACAGTCCAGTACAGTAAAGGGGAAATGACCAGCCTACTTCACCAGATGCCAATATGTACCTGAAAAGCCACCAATCATCTCTTGGAGATCAAGCCTATGGAAGACCACCACTATGAATGGGACATTCCTACCACTAGACCACAAGATGCTGATGAGAAAGTACATGAGCCAAAATGTGAAAGTAAATGGTAAATGTAGAGCATACACTAATGACAGAAGGCAACTTACAAACCTTCTGATGGCCACAACTTCTCTAGTATTTTCTTCCAGCTAATACCCAACAATTTATTTAGTTAAGAGTCACAGTCGTTTTAAGGTTAATAGGGTCATCATAAAACCTCTTCTTGTTACAACAACTCAAGTATTTTTTCCAACTAATGCCATATAATTACATTCATCTACAAGAGTGCCATAGGATTCTGAGACTGATTAGGTGGCTGTTATTGTAGGATTGAGGACTCATGTGATATATGAGATGTTATCAAAAATTTTCCAGATAACTCACCATAGCTCATACTGGCTGCCATCACCCTTGAAGTAGTTCCCTTGTGCGTTGGTACACTGGTCCCAGCGCTTCATTTATTGCTGGAACACTCCCTGGAAGTCCTTTTCAAAGAGACTGTTGAGCACCACCGCCTATTCCTTCTGGATGTCGTTAGTGGTATCAAAACGACACCCTTCAGTGTGAGCATCATTTCTGGGAAGAGAATAGAAGTCACAGGGGGCCGAATCCAGCGAGTATGGAGAGTGGAGAATGATAGCCATGTTGTTCTTGGCCAGAAACTGCTGGGTGTTGAGCACACTGTGAGCCGGGACATTGTCATGGTGAAGCAGCCAGTTGTTGTCTCACCAAAGGTAGGGGCATCGCGTTCTCACATCTTCATGCAGTCACCACAAAACATCATAGTAGAAGTTGGGATTGACAGTTTGGCCAGCAGGGGTGAATTCTTTGCCCACCATCCCCTTCATGTCAAAGAAAGTGATCACCATGCTCTTGGCATTGTTTTCACCTGTCTGGCCTTTTTGTGTCTTGGTGATGCTGTCTGGCCAAGATACTACTCACCAAACACTTGCTGGATCACTGCCAGGGTCTTTGTTGCATTTTTCCCAAGATTAGCAAAAAATTTAATGCAAATTTGCTGTTCCTTTTTTTATCCATCTCGAAAATCGCCAGATGACACGTGTACAACAGCAGACAAATGAATGTCACTAATCCCAACGTCCGCAAAGTGCAGTGCTGTGTGGCACACTGACTCACAATGCATGTTAGTACTGCCACCTAGAGGTGTATCGTGCTACTAAGACCTGTTTAGGAGTCATGATCCCAGTCCCGAAAATTTTGGATAGCACTCATATGTAAATACAGTCGACCCTCGATTCAACAGATTATAGGGGGGGACGAGTGTCTGTTGCTTGAAAAAGTCTGCTGCTTGAAAATGAAGGGAAAAATAGCCTAAAACCCAAAAAAACAGCAAAAAAAATACGATGGTATCGAAGATGAGGCGCAGCGACGCTACGCTATCGCAGACTAGTTTACCTCACAATACCCCGTTTTCTATGGACCCATTATATCTTCATACAATACAAGATAGGTTATGCAGAACCTCGTGCAAAATCAATTGTGCTCTAAAACGTGACATATACTGTATTTACATGTAAAATAGGGGGTTAGGTTCTAGGAGTCCCATATTTTTCGCTGAAAATATATATAAAGACAGGTTATTACAAATATGTCTGCCGTTAGACATCCAAGATGTGTGTTTACATTACGATCTCGCCGAATTGAAACATCAGTGCATTCTAACCAAACCTAACCGAATAGTTTTGCCCCCTAATACTCCCCATAAAAATTTTAACCATCAAGGACTGCCATGAAGCCTCCTGAAAGTCTTCATTACCATTCAAGCAAAAACTTCTGACCTAATCTACATGTGAATAATGGCTGCCTAGAATCATGCATATTTTGCCAAAAATCACTTTTGGCGCACTCATTTACAAAGGAAAAAAAAGTGTGAAACTATTTTTGAGTCTTTAGTCATCAACAATAAAGGAAAAAAAACTATACTGAAGTCATCAGCATGGAGTGAGTGCATTCTTTTCACTTCTCAGATACACATGAATGCAGTAATCGTGAATTATTATAAACAAGTCAGCCAAGCAGTATAATTTGTATGACAGTACAGTATACAGTAATTCACAAGAATTGAACACACATAATGATCTTACCTGACTATTTACGTCAACACGTAGTGTCTTCAAATACTGTAAGAGCCGAATTTTCTCTACCAAAGACCATCAGTTCGTATCAAAGGTTGGCCACAAAGTTTTTTCCTTTTTTTTTTCACATGTTGCACCCAAGGTGAAAACATGAATTTTACTGTTCTTCATCATTAACTTTTTTTCTTCCCCAACTAAGAAATTAATTTCTTTGTTGGGGAACATACCCGAGTCATTTCATGTCTGATCATTTGCATACAAGCTCCCACACCACACGCCACTTCATCCAACAATTTTATATTTTCCGTTGGAATAAATGCTTTTCTTGTGTTCATAGCACTTTCAGGGTGCACAGACATAACTAAAGTTAGTTTGGGACCACGTGCTCAGAGTTCTGAGAGGAAAAGAGGAGCAAGGAAATAAGCAGATAAATGTTTCTCATCACAGCGACGATACACACAACACTGAGGCAGGGAATGGCAGGTGGTATGGAACATGGGTCACGTGGGTCAGGTACAGTACTGTGTTACAGTAGTTTTTTCTGTTCAGCTACAGTTTCTTTTATTTTTGTACCTGTAAAGAGAAATACTGTATGCAGTTAGAAATGACAAACTTTCAAATAATGGACGAATAACTGGTGTCCAAAGCAATTCTCTGCCAGCAGATATTCTCCGATGCTTCCAAAAACCACTGATTCGGGGTCCGTAGAATCGAGGGTCGACTTGCGATTCTCTGTCAGCAGATATTGTCTGATGCTTCCAAAATCCACTGACTCGGGGTCCATAGAATCGAGCGTCGATTGTTCATTACGCCAAACACACCAGTTGAAGCATCTTGAACAGTTCGCTCTGAGTCTTACAGACAAAACTATGTCCCACCACTTACCAAGCTTCAGGGAACTTCAAAGCTTTCTACAAACACAGTAAAATTACAGCACTCTTCTCCTTAACATAAGGTTATGATGAAAAAAATCCCCCACTTCCAGGCAATTGTGCAAAATGTAAGGTCGGAGGCTTATGACTCCTTGCTTGAGTTAAATGACCTACAAGGAGTGTAAAATCAAAAACTATCTTAAGTAGAAATTCAGTGAACATTACATAATGTGAGTATTCAGCAGTGTTATTAAGCTATTATTCTTTTACTCAATAATAAAGAGGTAGGTAGCCTATATGTTAACATAAAAGTAAATTAATAAGTCAAAACTGAACCAATAGCATCCATAAAAAAATGTAAATGATTAGTTCTCTACCTACCGTATACTATTATTCATAACTTGTCGGCAAAAAACTCACTTTAAATTCTTACGTGGTAATACCACAGGGAACACTCACTTCTAGTACACTAGTAATTTCAAATTCCAAGCTTAGATTTTTTTCGTAAATTCTGTTGTATATTTGAGTAGAGTACAATTTTCTTTGCAGCATCAGTGTTTATCAAAATAACATTTATGAATCCTTACATGCATGTTCATAAACATAAGTAACTACTGATTAAATCATTTGTTAAATATGTAGCTCCATCTTCTCAATCCAAGAGCACTCCAGACAGTGCTTCCCTAAAACAACCAGTACCCCAGAGAACAAAGATATATCAGAGATCCTGACCAATTCACGAAAACGCTTCACTGCCACAACAATCACAGGATACCATGCAACACTCACAGCTCAAACAAAAATTGGACAATGATCTGAACTCTTGCCATTCTCTACTTAAACTTTGCCAGCACTAAAATAAAATATAATCCCAACTATAATGCTATTTAAAAATTTTGAATACAGTAAGGCATTTACCAATTACAGTATATCCCAGTATTAAGGTCTAGGTAGTGAACAACTTCCTTAGTGCACTGAATGTATGATTATCTGTTCAATAAAAATACACTTTTATGGTATAGCAGAGAACAATCTTATATCTAACTTTGAGAGGCAGTGTTCCATACTTACATGACAGGAAGTCCGACTCAAGCAAGCAAGGAACACTGCCTATCAAAGTGCACGTTTGTATGATTCAGATATCTCAGTTTGGTAATATCCATTTGTACCTAGCTAAAATATACTCTCCAAGATCAACAAGCACCTGAATTTAAGAGGACTGACTGAACTGCTTAGACCACTGGTTAACTGAACTGTTTAGGCCTACTGTAAACAAAACTGAGGGGAGGTGGTGAGCAAGTGATTAGAGAAGTGGTTTGCTCTCTGAAAGGACATGAGTTTCATTCTAGGCTGGGGTAGGGAACATTTTGACTATGTGCATTTTGATAAAACGAATATTACTGATCCCCCACAAGACCCATTGACACGTCATAAAAAACAACTGATAATCCCATCACAACAGTTCTGAATGAGACAGTTCTAACATGTGTTCATATACATGGTGAGTATTAGTGCCAAAGTGGGTGCATGTGATGGTGTGTGACATGTAGGAGATATATATACATATACACTCGACCCTCGCTTTGGCGGACCCCTATTTCCCAGATATCAGATTTCCCGGACAAAAAAATGGAAATTCTGAAACTTACATTTTCAAATTTCCTGCGTGCAGCGATCTCTTACGTTTCCGGTCAAAGTCCGGCCCCCCGCTAGGTGTCCGCATTCACGCCAATCATTTGTTTACTGTTGTTTCGCGGTGTAAAGTGACTTTACATTTGAGCATTATCTGAGCAGTTTATAACTCCAGAATGGCACCACCAACCCCAAGGAAAGTGACCAAGCCCACACAGAAGCCTGTGCATCTCTCAGTGTCCCCAAAACTTGAGTTAATAAGGAAACTTGAGGCTGGAAAGTCTGTCGCTATGGTGTGTGAGGAGTATGGTGTAAAAAAACAGACTGTATCTGACATCAGAAGAGCAAAAGAAAAGCTGCAGAGTTGTGCCATGAAGTTTTCTGTGTCTGAGGCAAAGACTGGATCAGGTAGAAAACATATGAAAACTTCAAAGAGTGCTGACATAGATGCAGCTGGCTGTGCACAAGTGGTATGTTCAACAGCGGGCTTGTGGTGTCTCAGTGAGAGGTGTAGAGCTCGCTGCCAGTGCTGCAATGCTTGCAGCACACATGGGTATCGCTGATTTTAAGGCAAGTGATGGATGGCTGTGGCGTTTCAGGAAACGCCACGGCATCCATAGTGTGAAAGTGTCAGGTGAGGCTGCCAGTGCTGATGATGAGAGTGTTGAACCATTTAGATTGAAGTTAGATGATCTTATTAAGCGTGAACATTTATCACAGTCAAATTTATAATGTGCATGAGACTGGTGGGCCTTACCTAATAATACCCAGGCAAGGAAGGACAAGCATATGGTGCCAGGTAAAAAGATTAATAAGGAGCAGTTATCAGTGATGTGTGGTGGTAATGCGTCAGGTACACACAGGCTCAAACTGGCAAGTGTGGGGAAGTCTGCGAAACCCAGGGCACTTAAGGATTGTATGAATGCGCTTCCTGTACATTATTACAGTTCTAGCAAAGCGTGGTTCACCAGCTGGATTTGTGAAGACTGGTTCCATCATCACCTGGTGCCTGAAGTAAGAAACCACCAGGAAAAGGTGCTGAAAATCCCGCCTGCAGAAGTGAAGGCATTAGTCCTAATGGACAATGTCCCCACCCACCCCACCCAGGATGTTTTGCAAAGTGCTGACTGCTGACGGAAAGATAAAATGCATGTTTTTACTCCCAAACACCACCTCATTGATCCAACCACTGGATCAAGGCGTAATCAGTTCACTGAAGCGGAGTTACCAGAGAAAATATCTTGACGAAGTGCTGGTTGTGTTGGAGACTGAGGCTGACAGGGGAGATTATACAAGAGGGAAGAGAACCCTGAAGAATATTAAATTATACAATATCCGCTCGCCATCCACAACTTGGGTGGTGGGGAGACGTTAAGCATTCCATGCTTACCAACACATGGAAAAAACTCCTCAAGGACAAAGATTATGACTGAGATTTTGAGGGGTTCGAGGCATCAGACTTCCATGCACTTCTCCATAGGGTCATAGGGGTAGGGAAAATGCACTTACGCTAGATGACATTCATGAGTGGAGAGAAGAAAATGAAACTGCTGAGGGGCATGAAATATTGTCCGAGGAACAGATATTGGCAACAGTGACTGGGTAGAGGAGCAGCGATAGTGAGGAGAGTGACATCGAGCCGCCAACATCCATTAACATGTCTGTGGTCAGGGAGTGTGCAGATACGTTACTTAAATTTGTGGCAAACAGCAACAACAAGGACATTCAGGAGTATTACGACCAGCTCCGGCTTCTCCGTGCAAAAATTATTGTGATGCAACACCAGGCTGGTCGCCAGTCTAAGATTGATAGTTTTTTTAAACCACACACTGCCTACAGTAGTTTAGCGTTCACCCATGCATAATCTTTCACGTTTCAGTGGTTCCTCGATCGAGGTTATACGTATTCACTCGTGAGTTCTGGGTAATCTCCATAAGCGTGAACTGCAAGGCACCTGGAGACTCCCTTCCAATGTGTTTAATCCCTTTTTGTAGCAGCCGTGGCTCAATGGGTTAGAGTGCTCCGCTCTGGCCGAAGGATCGGAGGATCGAATCCACCCAAGGGTCACTGGTAGACATCAGGAAGGGCATCCAGTCATAAAATGCTACACGCTCCAATCCAAAAGTCCTCTACCCAGGGGTGACGCCTTAGCCCTTCGGGGATACCAGGCGTAAAACCAAAACAACAACTGCCAAGCCGTCTTCTGAACCAGGCCCCAGTGGTATAAGCCAGTCTGCCACTGCCAAGCCACAGCCTCCTGAACCAAGCAGCTCACCTGCAGCTCAACACGGCTTCAGTGGTGCTACAGATTCACCCATGGATGTCGTGTCTGACTTCGAATAGTTTAAGCTATTCGGGGAACCACTATACGATCACGGCATACACCAACATCCTCTCTACAATACATATACAGTACAGTATGTTAAATATACAGGCATTTATTTTTTCTTTTATATAGTCATATGTTGTAAACCGTGTTTTGTATGTAACGTATCTTACGATCACAGCATACACCTGCATCCTCTCTACAATACAATATATATACAGTACAGTATGTTAAATATACAGTACAGGGATTTATTTTTCGTCTTATATAGTCATATGTTGTAAACCATGTTTTGTATGTAACTTATGTTGGTAGGTGTAATACTGAATGCTGGACAATGTACAGGAAAAGTCCGGAGCGGGTAGTCAATATTGGTGATGGCCAGACCGAGTATGGTAAACTTAGGGGAATAGGCAGTGGCCCCCGGACTTTTGTAATTCCCGGACTAGACTTACCCCATTTTAGTTCACCAAATTGAGGGTCGAGTGTGTATATATACAGTGTATATATATATATATATATATATATATATATATATATATATATATGTATANAGCCACAGGAGGAGGATTGTCTCTGTGTGTGATGCACCACGAGGGCATGTTTTGACTCAAATAACACAGTTATTTGGTTACCTACCACATTCTCATCATGCCTAAAGTAACCACAAGCAAGGACAAACGTGTGGAAGTGATTACTTTATACAAAGCTGGCCACAAACTCCCATTTATTGCAAATCAGATGGTGTTAGACTGAGGACAGTGCAGAGACTGGTGAAGCGGTTCAAGGACAGTGGGGAGGCCATTCCTCCCACTCCACTTCCCAAGCCTGGGAGACCTCGTAAGACAACCTTCAGGACCCGTCAGCTGATCTCAAGGCAAGTTAGCAAGGATCCAAGGCTAACAGCACGGGATTTAAAAGAAAAGAACCCACAGTTGCTGGCAGATGTGTCTGTCAGAAGTGTGCAGCAGCTGTTGCATGACGATCTGGGCTACAGGAGTTTTTGTGCTCGTAAAAAACCACTGCTAACTGCACTTCAGAAGAAAAAGAGAGTAAATTTTTGTAAGAAATATCTTGCCTGGAGTGAGGAGCAATGGAAAACTGTGCTTTGGAGTGATGAGTCAACATTTACTGTCACTGGTACCCCTTCATCACGAGTGTACCGCAAACCAGGCAGTGACCCCCTGGATCCTAAGTACACTTCCAAGTTTGTTAAATACCCAGCCTCACTCATGGCTTGGGGCTGCTTTACATATTATACATATTATGGTGTTGGTGAGTTGGTAATTCTACCTGCAAATGAAAAAGTGAACCAGAACAATTATTTGGAGCTATTATGTGATGTTTTAAGTGACTCTTTTGATAAAACCAAGGCAAGAGTATTTATGCAAGATTCTGCCCCTGCACATGTTGCAAAGTCAGTGAAACAGTGGCTAACAGACTGTGAGGTTCCCTTTATTCGAGATTGGCCCAGAAACAGCCCAGATATCAATCCCATTGAGAACTTATGGGCGCACATGAAGCGGCACATCATCTTTGCCTAAACTTGAGGCTGCAGTCAAGCAGCTATGGAGCAGTTTTAGTCCATCTGTTCTGCAAAACTACGCCATCAGTCTCCCCAGACGCCTTAAGAAATGCCAGTAAATACTAAATTCAATGGTGAGTGTTAATTTATTTGTTTCTCCTTGCTAACCACAAGAATGTTTTGCGTCAACACTTTCCGCGCCTACTGTATATATTGCCACGGTTTTCTGTGACAAGGCAAGGTGCCAAAACCCCCCCAAAACGAACCATGCGCATAAACTATACCTATGGCGCAGGCGTGGCAAGGTTTGAAATGCGTAGGCAAATTCCTTGGGCAGCCGGAGAGCGAACCTCAGCCCTCGTCCGCCGTTCAAGCCCCGCTCAGTGTGTAGCCAGACTGTTTGTTATCTGATCACCCTCCCGTTTTTTGTGCCTATTGTTACGTGTAATACATGCATTGACTGACTGCTTGATTGTGTGCGTGTGTAAAGTGGGGAAAAAATGGGGAAAAGTGGGGTGGAAAGGGGGACTTTGGGCGAACATCCAGAACCAATTTCATTTTTCCCATAGGTTTAGTTATTTGTATGGCAGGGTTTTCTATGGCACGGGCACAGCCCAGAACCAATTAGCTGTGCCTTAGGTGACTTGACAGTATAATTATATTTATATATATACATAAATATATATAAATATATATGAAATTGATGTGCCCCATTGCTGTTAACTGAGAATAGTTAATTCCATTGCCTATTAACCCTCTCATGATCAAGATAATTCTAGTATTTTCTTACATCTAATTCCAAATCATTGTATTCGGTTAAATGAGTTATGGAGGCCTGAGTGTTAATATTAACACAATTAACTCTCTCACGGTTGCATCTTCCTTAACATCCAGTTACAGCTGATACAAAATGCTCCTATTCAGGTGTGTGTCAAAGGAGCCTGAGTGTTAATACTGCTACCCATGAACCTTTCACTGTCAGGACCACTCTGGTACTGTATTCTATCCCACCAAATGTCAGATTAATTTAGCTGAGAAAGTCATGACAACCTAAGTGCTACATCATGTTTGGCATCAGACATTAAATATTATGCTATCAGACTACACTGTGAAAATAGTACCTGTTCTTTGCTCAGAATGGACATAAGTAATTCTGATTTTCAGCCCTTGAAATATGGTGTGCCAAACTTTACAGTAGTTTATGATGAAACTAACTCAAAGGCAATATCAGGTACGATATTCCAACAGCACGTTTGATTTTTAAGTACAGTATTTCCTTGTATTTTGCCGCATTTTACTTCGACGCCTTGTTTTTTCTATCTATCTATCTATTGCCAGACGCCTCAATCCCGAACGGGGTGGCCACAAACAAATCGCCTCCATGTCACTCTGTCCCCTGCCATTTCACTACCACGCTCCCAACTCACACCCCCCTCTCTCATATACCTCTCCACTCCATCCCTCCATCTCATCCTTGGCCTCCCCCTCCCTCTCGCCCCCTCCACCTCACTCACATACACTCTCCTCGTCAATCTTTCACTCTCCATCCTCTCCACATGCCCAAACCACCTTAACGTGTTTCTCCTAACGCTTCCCATCACGTCCTCAACCACACCACAACGCTCCTTCACTTGTTTTTTATGCAAGAAAAAAGTTTCCGAGTTGTTTCACACTTCGCCAGCTTCCCCGCACTTCGACACTCCCAGCCGGCAGCTGACACTAAGCAGATGATGCATACCAATGCTCATTTGTCACCTTGTCACTAGCCCATCCACCCTCATCACACCGGTTTTGGATCAATTTGCCGTCACAACAATAACAAGACAATTCACCGTCATTAATGAAGAAAGCTATGGGTGACGCTAGAATATAATTCAAAGGTGACTACAGCGAGGAAGAAAGAAGTTAATTATGGACTAAAGGTGCAACTAATAAATTATATCAAAAGCCTATGCTACTGAACATAAACAGATGGATTCGCCTGAAATATACTGTAGTTATTAAAGTATTGGTTAATTAATAAAGACCTCACTATAACGGACTACTTGGGGCCCAAGCCAGTCCGAAAAATGCGAAATTCCGATAAAAGCGACATCTGGACTTACCCCTGCTAATCCAGACTTTTTCCGATATATCAGACATTAGTCCGGATTGCATCAGTGGTTTTCACCACCATTGCAGTATTGTACTGTGTTATACCTTCACTACATTAATCAAATGGCATAATAATACTGTACTGTGCACTAAAAAACGTCTTTTACTTGTCTTATTGTGGTGAACATAGCTGAAGTGGTCATGAAGTCCGGAATGCTTTCTGGTTTTATCGGACTTTTTCCACTATATAGGAGTTTAGTCCGGTAGCTCCTCGAGTCCGATAAAAGTGAATTCCGGTAGCTCCTCGAGTCCGATAAAAGTGAATTCCGGTCTATTGAAGTCCATTATATCGAGGTTTTACTGTATATTTATAGAATGACGGGGAATCGTCCAGGGTGTGAATTGTCCTGACAGGGAATTGTCCATGTTTTGACGGGGAATTCACCTTCACGTGCCACCCAAGCCAGTCTTCACTTTATCTCTGGTAAGGAATTTTGGTGTTGCAGCTCTTTATAACAGTTTTAATGTCTTTTCAGGTACATGTTTATTGTGTTAAGCTGTTTTAGCACTAGTAAACACTCTTCATTTAATTTTGGTTAGGGCCTATTTGGTGTTATAATGCTTCCTGATAGGGTAGGCACATGTTCCACCGGAATGCTCCTCTATTTTTCTCATTGATTCTTAACTTCACACTTCGACGTTTCACGGTTTGTGTGGTTTTGGCGGAACATCCAACCAGCGAAAAACGAGGAAATACTGTATGCAAGTCTTTGGGAGGAGGAAACTGTAACACTGCTGCAGTCAAGTGTAAAAAACAGTGGTAATATTCTCATTCTTCCTGTAACACAAATTTCATAAGCACTACTGTATACCTGTTATGGAACATTTACCCTTTTGAATTCTCAGACTTCCAACCTCTGAGGCCAATACTGTAATAAACAGTGATTGTGTCAGGTAAAATCACCAGCAGTATGTAATTGCACTGGCCACTTACTATCATTTTTCTCATATCATTAAAGTAAGTAAAAATTTTCAACTGGTACAAATGTGTCCACTCTACAATGAGAAAAGGGATATGAGGAGGAAATAAGTGAGTGACAGCAAAGAACTGCAGAGAGATTTTTAGTGTTGATCATTTATGATATGACAGTGTGATGATGCAAAAGATGGCAGAGGCAGAGGGAATGGAGGAATTATACAAAAACTGTGGATAAGGGGTTAGAGGGTGAAAAAAATCTCTCACAATATCAAAAAACCTGCAGTTAGATTCCTCTTCATAACTCAGATTTGTTTTTGCAAGAACAACAAGAACCAAACAGCTAATCCCATTTTCCCCACTTCAAGTTGTACAGGCCTGAGGCTGGGCTACTGTAGTTCATTACATTTAAGGGTAGATGACCAGCCTACTTTTGGTGGCATAAAAATTAAGGACAGGGGCAGATGCTACTAGACACTTAACCACAGTGTCCATCACTTTATCTTAGGATTTTGAATCTGTGGTGGGATATTCATCCACTATACTAGGACACATGGTCATTGCATCATCCAGGTTACCAAAGTTACATCTCCTACCTGTTACTGTAGGTACTCATTTTACCTACTAACCTACCAAGGATGAATGGGCATTTGAGTCTACAGTAGGTGTTGCTGTAGGTACTCATTTTATCTACAAACCCATCAAGAGTGAATGGACATTGAGTTAAGACACAATAGCTGCTCGCATCAGGATTAAAACCCTGGTGCTAATGGACAGAGCTAGCAATGTCAATTACTTGGCCAGTGTAGCTAAATAGCATTACATGACTGGAAAGTCTTTCTAATCACCTCTTGGGGATCAAACCTGTGCATGGTCATGACTCTGATATGGGTGTACAACCATTAAACATTGTATTTCCTGTAAAAATAAATCCTAGTTATAAGAGATGTTTGATCATATGGTTTTCTATGTATCAACATCTTAGCTATTAGGGCCCAGCTTTAACATTTTCTTGTCATTCTTGCACAAACAAATCCTAGTTATGAGCAGGAACTAAGTATAATGTTGTTAGTGAATCAAGCCTATGCTCTGGATTTCCCCACCTCCTAAGTAAACATGAGAATTTGGGTTACAACGATAATCATGAATGCGGAAAAAACTAGGGAGAGGATTAGTAGCCACAGATAAATAGTAAGTCCTCATTATATGTTCTAAAATACCACAGCATTTCACACATAATTGGTAATGTAAACCTCGAGGAAGAGGCAAATTAGTTTTATGGGTGGCAATGGAACCTTAATAAATACAGTATATTAACCTTTGTCCGGCTTACTGAAGACCTAATGATGCAAGAACAGAATGTCAAAACGGGCAACTTTTAATTAGGACTTTCTGTACAATGAAAAACAGGAAGATGAAGAGACTAAACAAGGGCACAAGTAGACAAGGATGTACTCAACAACAAAACAAAAGAGCTTAGAACTAATACTGCAGCCCACAGGCAAATGTCAAATGTACAAGACCATGTTAAACACAAGTATGACAGTCAAAGTTGTCTACAAGCTTGTACTGAAATTTTAGCAAGTACTTGTACCTTTTTCTGTTACAGGCTCAGTCAAATGCAAGTTTTGTAAATTTTTTGAATCAAACTATTTCAGATGTTAGTATCAATTCTGTAATAAAAATGAAAAGCAGCAGTCTCAAACTGACAGTTATTATTTTCATCTGCATAGTACCAGTAAGTTCAGTGTTTCCAAACACCTAACATCCTTCCCAACAGCATGCAGCACAACAATAAATATTAAACACACAATTATTTAACCTTTCTGTAATGATTACCAGTCCACAGCCTAATGCCATATCCCTGGATTTTTTCACAACTGCCTAAAGCTTTTAATGATTTAACACCTACGTTTCCTTCCATAATGCACTACATTATTATCCCTAAGTTCTGGCCCTACACAGTATACAGTATGTCCTTCGACCAATAAAATTTGATGTTAATTATGGGCTTTATATTTTTCAGATATTGCTTTTCAATTCTGTAATGAATTCCTTTCACACCCTTTAATTCGGTGACATACATTTTCACTTTATTCTTGCAATTACAGGTATTTTTAGTCAGCATTGGAGAAATTTTTCAAAACTGGAGAGTTAGGTATACACTCCATCAGTATCGTCACTACAGGGATACTCTCCCAAACTAAAGAAAATAATCTGGAAGCAGCAAAAAAAAAAAAAAAAAAAAAAAATCAGAGGGTTAATATGCCACACAAGACACGAATGGTCCAAAATCAAATACAATCACTCAAGTCCAGATCAGTTAGGATGGATGAAAGTGCAATAGATTTACAAAGGGATTACTAATAGGCTTGGAAAAATATGTTTAAGGTGGCAGTGGAGTTAATTCTTGTTTTACTAGGCATTCCAATATGAGGGGGCATATACTTCTAATACAGAAGGATGGGTTAAATTTATGTAAGGTTACACTGAGTTAGCACACAATTACTAACAAGACAGATTCCATCAAGGTGCAATGAGTGCACATTCAGAACACCTATTACTTGCTTTGTTCAGACATTTGTATACAATGAAAAATCCTCCCTTTACCAACCTACACAGTTGTCTGTCATATAAAAAATCAGGAAACAAGTATGATTAAATATATATACATAGACAGATAGAAAGATAGGTAGACAGACAGACAAATAGATGGAAAGATAAGATATACTATATAAAAACATAAAAGTTGGGTTTTAAAGTACAGGCAACAGGTATGTAACTGTGTTTATGTAGACATGAGTACATACATATACATAATACATGTATAAAATAGCATTGGCAAGTCTGCCATACATACCAGTACACACAATACATTCATACCAGTACATATATAAATCTAGTCAGTTACACTCCTCATATACATATATATACACAGATTCACAAGTTCATGCAAAGAGTAGCAAACACTCATTAATATGCAGTCAGAGCACATGACTTTCCTCTATATACATGTACACACTCAAATATCCACATACACATACACACAAGGAGAGGTAGATATGGATTAAACTTTCATCTTCTAAATAATCAGTGAGCCTGAAACCAATTAACCACAGTTCAGCTCAATGAGTTTAAATACTACAAATTACATATAAACAGACTTAGCCTCTCTTCCTGAAGTATTGTATCTGTACTTCTGTACTTTCTTCTGCCTAGTATGCAAAATTTACACAATTTAATTACCTACTCATATATTGCTAATGGGGGGGGAGGAATGTACATGATGGCTGCAATAAAATAAGAACAAAATATATGCAATGCAAAAAATAATAATAATACCATAATATTCATTGATACAATATCAATACATAATTTGCTGATTACATATTTGATGATATAAGCAATGAAAATGAGGAAGTCTTCAGAGAATACAGCTATTCACACACACACACACACACACACACACACACACACACACACACACACACACACACACTCAAACACAGAGAAAAATGCATCAAATACGAACAAATACAACATGGTAAGTCTAAAATGTATATAAACAATCGCTCTGTCCACCGCTGGCCACATGAGAGAGAGCGAGAACAGCCATGGAGATTTTGTAGCTGATGCGATGGGATGAGGTGGTGGTGGTGGGTGATGGTGGTTGAGGTGGTGGGTGATGGTGGTTGAGGTGGTGGTGGTGGTGGTGGTGGTTGAGGGGGAGGAGAAGGGTGCAGGAGGAGCAGAGGGTAGGAGAGACCCAAAACTACAGGAGACTGGATAGTTCTGCCTCTTGTGGCCATATGCTAAAACTGTGAAGGGGAAGGCAATTCTCCAGTGTTTTACAATAATTTATGGACAACATGATGAAGACAGAATATGTTTAATTTCTCACTATTATTTAAGTGCATTGTGTACAGTACTGTGAGATGTATGCTAATTAAACACTTTTCATAAATGCCTGTAAAAAAATTTGTCTTGCCTCACCCTTGCAAAGTTATGTTTTATGCATATGGCCCATGGTCTCAGATCCACCAAACCTGTTGAGGCTTGAGCTGTGTTCTTGCACTGTCCATACACTAGTTACCTAACTTGGTCACTGTCATATATATCAATACAGCAGAAGCTTCAACATATTGGGTGCAAATCATGCCAAACTCATGGAGGTATTCACTCTCGTATACTATGGAGTCTCTCAGGGGCAGGTCAGGTTACACCCCTACAATCCCCCTCCCCCCCACGGCAGGTCCCGGTGTGCTGCTGGCTACAGGAGAATCTCCAAGCCCTCCGCTGAAAGGGAGTAGTGTGTTATGTCTGAGATCACTTGTTTTCCACAATTTTCACTGCATTAACCATTCTCTCAATTAACAAGACTTCGTTTTTATTCCATTACTATCACCTTGACCTTTTTTCCCACTTATTCCACATTTCCCAAATCTCTCCTCTCTTCTAGCCAGTCATAACTACTTTATTTCCTCGTTTCTTCTTAGCTTTCTCTTCATATTAGCATCTTCACCTCATCCCAGAAATGCTTACTTCAGTCTTACCAAACTATACAGTACTCTAATTCTGGTCATATCTCCATCCTTATAAACATCTCAAAAAAACAGCTAAACACTCTTTTATGTAATCTGTCTGGTTCATCATCCTAATTCAAAATTCCACATTCCAACAGGGTGGCAGGGCACAAAGCAGCTCTTTACTGTAATATTTCCCATTCTTTGCCTTTATTTTCTAGTTTTCTGCAGTTCATTTCTTCATATTGCACTTAACATTTTTCAACAACTTGTGACTTCTTGTGCCAGTAACTCTGACTTTATTCTTCATCCCATTCTCATCTCTGTGTATTCTAATTCAAACAACTTATAAAGTACATGTAAGCCTTCCTCTTTCTCCTTCCATGACCATCTACTGTACTGCATTAACAAAAATACCAAGAGCTAAAAAAAATAGAAGCAACACCATTTAATCATAATTCAGAGTACTTTACGCAAAACACAACCAACTCACACACACACACACACACACACACACACACACACACACACACACACATTAAACTGCTACAAAAGTAGCACACAAAAAATAGCTCTTGTACTGAACATTTATACAGCTACCACATATGCCCATACCCAAATAAAGGCTTCAACCCACATAATCCTCTCGCTAGGATGACATCTTTTATCAGTTAATCTTGTTACCACCAGCTCAAATTATCTGCCTTAAGAGCAACTTTGCAAATGAGAGAGGCTAAGTAAAGCCTAATCTCCGCTAAACTTAAAACATTTTGGGGTACCAAGACTAAACCTAAACATGACATCAGCAGGGTGAAGTGGTTAACTCCTCCACTGAGATGATATACCTTGTATTCTATTCTTACTAACTCCAGACAACTTTCAACTTCAGAAAGACTTCTCACAGTGAAGGAGCTATTGAAGGCTATCCCTCAATTCAAAAAGCTTATCCTAAGGTGAATAAAATCATCTGGAGACTGAAAGAATAAAATAAACATCATCAGCTTTAAGTGGCAAATGTGCAGATGATGGTACTGTACTATACATATGCTACACATGCTCATACATTCATACATTCACTGAACACAAGCACTGTAATAATATACTAGACACGAGCAACCACCTTGGTTACAAGAACAATGACACTTCTCTTACCATGTATAAACAGATGTAAGAGATAATGTGCATAATGGCGGTGATCTACTGACAAAATACTTAAGATCACAACTGGTCCTTATACCATAATGTCTTACATCATCAATATTTCAAGTTTCACTGCACACCAACAAGCATACTGATCATACAGTCAGGGACAAAAGGTCACTGGATATTTCACTTCTTCTCACTTTGCTCTGTTGGCCAATATTACCAGGCTGAGAGAATCTTGTGTTTCTCTACCCACAAATATGATGCAGCACTAAGGGAAGTGCTTGATATTCCCAATACACCCTAAGTGCTAAGTATACATAGTGGAATAATGGGTGAACTTTTGTCCTTGATGTATAATGACCAACTACAGCATATCACACACTACATATCCTACAACACTTATATTTAACAGCGCCGCGCATCTGACCAGAAAATAGTTCTTGAAATATACCCGTGATCATCCAACTTTTTAACCCTTTCACTGCAGACTTTGGGTCCATACCTGTGCCACATTATTAAGGCTGTTCCCAAAATGACATCAACAGAAGTGTTTCTGACAACACTAATCCAGTATCAGTATTAACTATTTTTATCAGCAAATAATCTATCTGTCTATTGCCAGATGCCTTAATCCCGCAAGGGGTGGCCACAAACAAATCGCCTCCATGTTGCCCTGTCCCATGCCACTTCACTGCCCTGCTCCCAGCTCACACACTCCTCTCTCATATACCTCACCACTCACTCCCTCCCTCCATCCCATCTTTGTCCTCCCCCTCCCTCCCTCCACCTCACTCACATACACTCTCCACATGGCCAAACTACCTCAGTGTGTTTCTCCTAACGCTTCCTATCACATCCACATCCACACCACAACACAACTTCACTTCCTCATTAGTCAGTCTGTCTCTCCATGTGACTCCACATGCTCCTCTCAAATACAGTAACTCATTTCCACTGCTCTCAGTCTAGACTTCTGTCCCTCCAACCATGTCCAAGCTTCACTTCCATACATTAGAGTTGGAATCACAATACTGTCATGCAGTAACTTTTTCACTTCCATGCTCACTTCCCTGTTTCTTATCACTGCTTTCAAGGAACCAACAACCTTTCTTCCTTGATATACCCTTTCAATCACTTCACCCTCTAAACTTCCATCATTACTCATCACACTACCCAAGTACTTAAATGCATTCACTTTTTCCATTTCCTCCTCATCCAACCTCACTGTACATTCACTGACTTCATTTCTCTCGAAGACCATAACTTTACTCTTCCCTACATTTACCTTCAGATTCCGTTTCTTACACACTCTCCCAAACTCATCCACCACGACTTGCAGCTCACCTTTGTCTTCACTCAACAACACAGTATCATCTGCAAACAACAGTACAGGGAGTTTCCAAACACTGCCCTCTCTCATTAGAGTCGCTCCAACATCCACTGGTCGACCCTGTATCACTTTTATAACCCTATCCATATACAACAACCATGGAGACATGTCACATCCCTGTCTCAATCTGACCTGCAAATAGAAAAAGTCACTCATTTCACTATCCACATGCACTGCAGCCTTAGCCCCTTCATACATACTCTTCATGGCATTCAACAACTTCCCATCTACTCCATATATACTTAATACTTTCCACAGTCCTTGTCTATCCACTCTGTTATATGCTTTCTCCAACTCCGTGAAGGCTGCATACAACTTCTTTCCCTTCTCTGGAAACTTTTCCACTAAAGATCTAACAATGAATAATCTGATCTACACAACCTCTTCCCTTCCTAAAACCTCCCTGTTCTTCTCCAACTAATTCCTCTGTTATTTCCCTAACTCTGTCAACAAGTATCCTACCATATACTGTACTTTTCCTGTTACACTAAGAATGTCAAATGCCCCTATGATTACCATACACTCCTTTTTCCCCTTTTCCTTTGTTCAGGGGAATAATTATACCTGACTTCCAATCCTCCGGGACTCTACTTTCCCCCCAGACCAATCTGCACGTCTTCAACATCCATTCTACTACTATCTCTCACCCATGCTTCAGTATTTCACCACACACTTCATCAATTCCTGGGGTTATTCCCATTTTGACTTTCTTCACTGCTTCCACAACTTCCATCCTACTGATTTCTTCCTTTCTTCTCACATCCCTCCTTCTCCCAGCCATTCTCCAACCAATTATACTCACATTAGTTTCATTCTCTATGTTCAACAATTCCTCAAGGTATTCTCTTCACCTACTTACTTTTTCTCCCTTCTCCACTAGTAATCTACCATTTTCATCTTTCACTCCCTGACTAACTTCTTTGACACAATGTCTAACTCTGTTTACCTCTATCCAGAACATTTTCTTACATTCCCTCCACTTTACACTCAAATTCCTTCCAAATTCCTCATCCACTCTCTTCTTACTAATCTTTTCACCTCCCTCTTCCTCTCTACATATAACTCTCTCTTCTGTCTCTCAGCTTCTTCTACAGCCCTGCTTCTCATCCACTAACTATATGCTTTCTTCTCTTGTGCCACAGCCTGACACCTCTTCATTCCACCATGCGGTTCCCTGCACCCCCTTTCGTCTTCTCTTCACCTCACACACCACCTCACATGCTGCACAGATTTCTTCTGTGAATATCTTGCACTTGTCTTCTATGTCCCCCATCTGCTCCAATCCACATTTACCCCATCACTCCTCCACTTCTCTATTATATTCTGCTTTTTTTTCCATCTTCTTGCAACCTTTCCGCCCCCCTTATATGAACTACTTTCTCCTGTCCTTCCCTTCTTCTACTGCTCCATTTCATATGGACCTTGATTCTCACCACCAGCAAATGGTGGTCAGAAAATCCACTCCCCCAACCTCTATATGCTCTTTCAACCATTACACACCTTCTCATCCCCTCATCCCCACACACATAATCAATCATTGCCTTCCATTCATTCAGTTCACCACCAACCCTTCTCATTATTCGCCATGTATAACTGTGGATCATCTTGTGCCTGACGAGGGTACTGGCTATCACCAACCCCCTCCTGGCACAAATGTCCACTAAAGCACTGCAATTCTCATCCATCTATGCAGGCACACCCCACTCACCAACTACTCCATCCACCTTCACATTCCCTACTTTTCCATTCATGTCTCTGATCAAAAACACTCTCTCATTCTTTTCAGACTTTTTCATGCATGATTCCACATTTGTCCACAACTCTTCTCTCACTCTGCTTGCACGATCTTGCCTCAGTGCATTCACACACACAATCGTCCACATTTGTGGTCAAACTTTCAATCTTACCCACATAATCCTTGAGCCAACTGATCCATACCCTCTTCTATTCTCCTTCCATCTGTTACTCACAACAATATACACTCCCTCTTTTGCTCTCTCATTCTCACCTACTGTCATGCATATACCCCATCCACACTCTCATTCTCTCACACTCTTACCTCTCCATTTAGTGTCAATTAATCCACATACATCCACTTTTGCACCCTCAAGCACCTGGACAATCTCTCTCTCTTTCACCTAATCATTTGTGCCCCTTACATTCCACGTCGCAATCCATGCCACATCCTTTCTCCAGTCCTTAGTCGTCACCTGTTGGTCAGTCCTGGTCTGAGACTTCATGTTCATATATTTAGTTAGTTGTTTTCCTTGGAGGAGCACTAACCCTCCACCAACCCACTTCATGTCATGTAGGAAACACATGTTGGTTGGTTATAAGGTCACTACCCAGCATTGTAAATGATTTCCTGGGTTACAGGGAATCATTTGGCTTGCCACTCAGTGTAGGGCTACCCAAAAAACATAGTACCACTACACGAAGTGGGTGGATGATGGGCACCCTCACCTACCACAAATAAGATGTGAAATAGCAAGCTACTGTTGAATTGTAAGTATGGTCTGGATTGAGTAGTCTGCCTATTTTCAAATGCTAAATAATTACCGTACAGTTAGCCCTCTGTGGTGAAGACATTAATACTGTATTGAACTCCTACTTCAGACTGGTTGATATCAAGTAATTTGTAATGCAAGACCACTAAGAGGTTACTGACAGTTATAATCTCACTTTTTGTATTGAAAAAAAAAAAATCAGTTGTTTCTGATTCCATTATTTAATGAATTACTGATTTAAAGAAAACAGTTTTTTGTTTTATATATGGGTGACTCTACAATGAGGGACAAGCCAAATGGTTTCCTATTCACCAGGAAACCATTTACTACGCTGGGTGGTAACCATATAACCAGATTTTGGGTGCCTGGTGGTTTAGTGGGTAATTACGGTGCTGCAATCAGACTGAACCGGTGTTGGTTTATATCCAAGGGGTAGTTGGGGTTTATTGCTCACATAATGCCAATCAGGGATGAGTGAGGCTGGTCACTCTCATCTTAAATGTCAGGACCAACTTGCCTAGCCCCGGGCTCCTACACTTCTCATGGGGCAACGTAGGATTAGATGGATGGATAGATCTCGAAAAATAATTTACAGCATATGTTGCAATATGACATAAATATAACTAACTAATTATGATGATAAGACCCAGCGTAAACAGACTATGGCTTAGTTACACAAATTACTTCTATATTTTTTGATACAATATATCTGTAGATCTTACGAAAATTCAAAAGAGAAAACTGAGGCCACAGCAAAATAAATAAATAGAGATGTGTTAGTCTGTTCTGGGATACCACAGTGCTGATTTTACCTTCAACACACTTGGAAGCAATGTAAAAAGGGATATTTTCGTCCTCTTTTTTTTTGCTATTTTCTGTACAGTGCAGTCCCCCAAATCTAAATTGCACATAAAAAAAAATCCCAATTAATTTTAAAAGATTCAGTTTATTTCTTATTTTTTACACATACATTTACTACCAAAAACTCTCATTCAGTTACCAGGGTCACTGTTATACTGAAAAAAGTGCCACAGTAGTTTACAGTCACCCAACATACTTCAAGCTGGCTGTACTTGAACCATGAGATTGATTTAACAATTTTCTGTTCTATCCCTGTGGTAGAAAAAATAATCAATGTTTGCTGCATATTTTTCCCACCTGAACCATCAAAAATATGATTATGGGATCATAAATTTGAGAATGAAAACAGTGAATCAAAAAAGAAATGCCAAATATGTGGATGTCTATACACCTAACTGACGGTAGTGGTAGGCAGTTCCAATTTTCCGATATATTCAACTTCTCAAAAGCCTCTTGATCTAGACTTTTGGAATTGGGGAACTGCACTGTACTATATGAGGTAATAATAAAAAATGTTATTTACAATTTTACAATTCAAACAGCATGCATGCTTAATGGTAGGTGTGGGTGCTCGCCATCCACTCATGCAATATAGTGCTGCTCTCAGGTGACTGCTCATTCCTCTCTTCCTTCCTTCTTTCCTTCCTTCCTCGTCTGTTTTTGTTTCCTTCATTCTTTCCTCTTCCTTCTGTCTACGAGTGACTCTACACTCAGTCACACCAGGAAAGCACTTACTACACTAGGTGGTAACCATATAACCAGATAATGGTGCATGGTGGTTTAGTGGGTAATTCTGGCATTCCAACTGGATTGAACTTGTGCAGGTTTATATCCAAGGGGTGGTTGGGATTTATTGCTCACATAATGCCACTCAGGGATGAGTGAGGCTGGTCACTCTCATCTTAAATGTCAGGACCAACTTGCCTAGCCATGGGCTCCTATGCTATGCATGAGGCAACACTGAGTTAGATGATGATGATGATGATGATGATGATGATGATGATGATGATGATGACAAACAGCACGCTATAATGGACAGAACTGATCTGCATGGAAGGAAGGTGGAACCTTCCCTCAACAGTACTCAGGCCACAACATGGGAAGCTGAACACTTTTATTATTATCATTATTCCCCTGCAGTGTCTAGTGGGCTCTTGCCTCAGGAAGATGCAATAGCAAGAGATGTGTGGTGTTTTCCCACCAAAAAAACATACACATGCCAATAAAATACTACCACAAAAATAGCAAGACTTGCAGGCGGCCTGCAACAGTGAAAGAGTTAAGGATCACAAGGGTACTCTTAATGAAAAATTATCATCTTCATCCAACTTTGTGCTTAGCATACAGTTACTAATAATACTGTAGATTCTTTGGCAAGTAAACTCAAATGGATACATACAAAGCCAGGCATACAAACAAGGGTCCTTTTAACCGCTTCAATCCAGTGACACACTGTACTCATATTTTATTCTTGCTACCTCCATACAATTTTATTCTGCTTTGGGAGAGAACTTTCAAACTGAAAGGATTAGGTATAATTTTCATAAACCACTTCACTAAATGAGGTCTCCCCATGGACAATAAAATTGTCTGGAAACGGTAAGAATAAATCAATTTATTAACCCCCTTGGCTGTATATAGCATTCCGGATGTGCCGATCAGTAGACTGCATTGTATAAGTATTCCAGAAGAGCTGCGTGAAATACTGTAAAATTGTCGGTCATTTTTCGCACCTACTGCATGCTTATGCTTGATGAGTGGGTCACAAATCGTCAGTGTGGAATGCAAACTTTGCCTGACAAAAATGTTATCATGTTTGGTTAGGTTTAACTGGGTTAAAACAGATAGTGAAATCAGGATTTTTCTAACCGGTTTTGCCGCACCAGGGACATAGGAAATGTTTATGGCCGCCGCAGCCTAAGGATTAAATAAGTCACCAGATTAAAAATGCAGGAACTGTGTACAAAGATCAATAGCACACAGTGTACACACTCAATTCATATGTCTCATGTCATATTGTTCCCAAATGCAGGACACTATTTAATCAAGCACTGTTTCACTTTTACAAGCCATTTTATGCAGATATAAAAATAAAAATACAGTATAGGGTCCTATATTGAATGGCAAATATAGATGTACAGTATATAAAAAAGAATAATTAACGCAACAGCAAAAACAGTTAACGCTTTTACCTTAGCTGGGATACAAGTAACTGACTTAAAGTTCAGCACAAGATCAGAACAATACTTTTAAGTGCCTTTATAATGCATGTTACTGAATAGTTTAACCCACAGACTGCAACCCTCCTTCAAGAAAGCATGGGGGACAAGCACTGCATAACAGTACTGTATGGTACAGTACTTTACTTTCTAAAAAGGGGACTAATTTTGGAGGCAACCTGGTTAAATTCCATACAAAATGTTATCAGTTGACTATCTGCACAAGAAAGCCATTAGTGACATACACGCCGGTAGTAAATTCCTTTCACCACTGAACTCAAAAGTCAAATCTTTTAGCACTCACCCTGACCATACTATGGTACATACCGGTACTTGCTTATAAATGGGCAGGTCCATTCTTGAAAATATGCATATTTATCTCACTACACTAAAAACTATCTGGGATGAAAATATAAATTATGTACACTACAGTATTTTTTTGCCTTGTGATAAAAGTTGTGAGGCACAATTTAATTCTGAATACACTATGAAAGCTACTGACCTAATATTAGAATCATTTGTACCTCAGCATGC
>JAGKTI010003673.1:8621-25598 GCA_018397915.1 Birgus latro
TGCAAGGAACAGAGAATACGCCACACACACACACACACACACACACACACACACACTACATAACTCATCTTCAGTTCCTTCAAGTAGCTCAACACCTCTGGAGCAAGTGAGTTATCCATGTTTTGTTGATTTGTATATGGACCTATTTCTACATTTCTATATTTTTTTCACAAATAAGTATTGTTTTTTACATATACACATATGAGATGGAAGAAAGTTCAGCTTCAGTATCAGTACCTAGTAAAAAAAGACTAGTGGTCATGTCAAGTTACTGAGAGCACTATCAAAGAGCTTATGTTATTTCACGTGTATAATTTGATTTAAAAAAAAAAATAATAATAAAACAACGAGCGAAAATATGTAAGTATTCGAGAGGCAGGGAAATTGAGCGTTTTTATCTCGCTTGCTGCCAAGGAAGAGTGTTCTATCTTTGTCGTCCATTTACTCCAAAATTATTGAACGTATCGATTTCCTGTAAGAACCATGGTAAAGATCAGTGAATTCTATGTATGTACAGGACATAACTATGTAATTTCTCTAATGAAAAGTTGTGGTTACGTAGACAGTTATTGTGCATGCATGACGAAAGTGCACCACGGCCGCGAGTACCCTGTGGTTTTTTGCGATTTACTCGGAAACTATGAGGCGTATCAAAACAAAAAGGTATCAGAAGAAAGCTTATGAAATATTACATAAGATTATGTAATAAAAACATAAGGTGTGCGAGAAAAATTCTGCAGTATACCTCCCTGAACATAAATCAATTTTTGTTTACAAAAATGGCTTTTAGTTTTTGGCTATTTTCTCGAAAACTACAAATTGCATCACAACCAGACATACCTCTTTAGAAAGCCAATGAAATTCTCTATCAAAACTTATAATAAAATTTTTCTGTATGATAGAAAACACTCGAACGACGATGTTGGGAAGTGAGATCAACGTTCCGAAATGTTTATTCACGGCGGCCTAATGTACTTCTATCTATCTATCTATTGCCAGACGCCTTGATCCCGAACGGGGTGGCCACAAACAAATCGCCTCCATGTCACTCTGTCCCCTGCCATTTCACTACCACGCTCCCAACTCACACCCCCCTCTCTCATATACCTCTCCACTCCATCCCTCCATCTCATCCTCGGCCTCCACCTCACTCACATACACTCTCCTTGTCAGTCTTTCACTCTCCATCCTCTCCACATGCGTCACGCGGGCTGCCTGGTGGGAGGCGTGGGCAAGTAAAATCGTGAGCCGTGAAACTTAATAAAACTTACCGTGCACGAAAGGGATTATTGTGATTTCTACCAATTTTCTTATTTAAAGTTCGCACAGGTGACTTCTAATTAGTTAATAGTGGGGGTGGGTTTATAATCCAGGAAGTCGTCATCCGGGTCAAACTAATGCATGCCTGACCACTGTCTCGTTTCTTCTTAACAACGTGTTTTCCCCAAGTGTTAGACTTTCTTGCATGCTTCCTAGTATGCATTGAACGTTGGTCCTCACTCTCACTCTCAGATAACAAAAATATGGAGAGGACATAAAAGTGCGTGGTCACAGCATGCGAATTAAAGGGACGACTGCCAAGCCGCTATGGTAAGAGGCATGTGATTGGCTGAGTCTGGGGATGACATCATTGACGGCTGTGTGAGGTGCGCTCATTGGCTGGCTAGCCCAGACTCGGGTGTGCTGGATACGCCTGTCTGGGAGCTGTAAAACATTTCTCATCTGAGATTTGTGCACCAGAAACCACCTGACTTCCAACCCTATTGTTCTCCACATTAAGGCTGCATTTCCCTAGAAATTTTCCACCACATGGTGTAGCTGGCTTGGACGAACACTTACCTGTTTCTAACACAAGCTAGGGAATTTGAGGGTTATGCCCCTCTGGAACCAGATGCCTCATGTATCACTCGAAGGATCTTAGTGGAGGGTGTGTGTGTGTGGTATATGTACATTGTTAAGTGTGAAGTGGGGGAGGTACCTGTGTTTATGTTTACTGCTGGCGATGAGTGTGGTGGTGGATTTGGCTCATGCAAACTTCAGCTTGTTGTCCTCAACCCAAGTCTGCAGTATGTTGAGGTACAGTGAACTCAGTATCCAGCCCAATGCAGTATCCGGTTCTGTTGTCTTGGCTGTGTTAAAGCAATATCCGGCAAAATTATGCAGCATCCGGAGTCGAAACGGGAAGTAAGCGACGGTTCAATGCAATATCGGGATGCTAGGCATATCAACCTCTCATATGCAGTAGTCAACTGGCACCTGGGAGAACCCTGCAGTGCATCAGCCAGTGAGAATGCCCACAACATGCCAGCCAATCAGAATTTGTTGCGGGAGCAGCCCCCGGCATGCTGAGCCTGCATTCTCTGTCTCTCATGGATATTGTTCAGTGAAGACTTATCTACACATTCTGCTCTTGTGATCATGTAGTGGCCAAACCCTGGTGCTAAGACTTACTCTGTGGCCTCCCGTGCCTTGCATGTTGTTGCAAAGCTTGTGGTCTCACAGTGCTACGTGTCCTTGTTCTCTGTTGTGGTTATGAAATTACTGTAAATGCAATTATTTCCACTAGACCACTTGGGATATAGTGTACTTAACTGTACTGCATGGTGTACAATGCCCTCCATTGATGCCAACACTAGGAGAGTACATAGTACACCATATACTGTATTACTCTACTGTATCAATACTGCATTGTATTATGTTTAATTTTCATCATTTGAGAGGTGGAAGAGAGAGATATATGTAGAGAGGAAGAGAGAGGTCAAAATATTAGTGAGAGAGAGTAAGAGAGTGGATGAAAAATTTGGAAGGAATTTGAGTGTAAAGTAGAGAGAATGTAAGAAAATGTTCTGGAGAGAGGTAAAGAGAGTTAGACAGGTTGGCAAAGAAATTAGTTTGGGAGTGAAAGATAAAAATGGTAGATTACTTGTGGAGAAGGGAGAAAAAGTGAGCAGATGGAGAGAACACTTTAAGGAATTGTTGAACATGGAGAATGAAAGTAATGCAAATATAAGTGGCTGGGGAATGGCTGGGAGAAGGAAGGATGTGAGACGAGAGGAAGAAATCAGTAGGATGGAAGTTGTGGAAGCAATGAGGAAAGTTAAAATGGGGAAAGCCCCAGGAATTGATGGAGTGTGTGGTGAAATGCTGAAGCATGGGGGAGAGAGAGTAATAGAATGAATGTGGAAGATGTGCAGATTGGCCTGGGAGGAAGGTAGAGTCCCCGAGGATTGGAAGTCAGGTATAATTATTCCCCTGTACAAAGGAAAAGGGGAGAAAAAAGTGTGTGGTAATCACAGAGGCATTTGTCTTCTTAGTGTAATAGGAGAAGTATGTGGTAGGATACTTATTGACAGAGTTAGGGAAATAACAGAGGAAGTAGTTGGTGAAGAACAGGGAGGTTTTAGGAAGGGAAGAGGTTGTGTAGATCGGATATTCATTCTTAGATCTTTAGTGGAAAAGTTTCTAGAGAAGGGAAAGAAGTTGTGTGCAGCCTTCATGGATATGGAGAAAGCATATGACACAGTGGATAGGCAAGGATTGTGGAAAGTATTAAGAGTATATGGAGTAGATGGGAAATTGTTGAAGGCTGTGAAGAGTATGTATGAAGATGCTAGGGCTGCAGTGCATGTGGATAGTGAACTGAATGAATTTTTCCATTTGAAGGTTGGATTGAAACAGGGATGTGTCATGTCTCCATGGTTGTTCAGTCTGCATATGAATGGGATTATGAAAGAGATACAAGGTAGGGCAGTGGATGTTGGAGCGGCCCTGGTTAGAGGGGCTAGTGTTTGGAAATTGCCAGTACTGTTGTTTGCAGATGATGCTGTGTTGTTAATCGAAGACAAAGGGGAGCTGCAAGGCTTAGTGGATGAGTTTGGGGGAGTGTGTAAGAAGCTGAATCTAAAGGTGATTGTAGGGAAGAGTAAAGTGATGGTCTTCGAGAGAAGTGAAATCAGTGAATGTGCAGTGAGTTTGGATAAGGAGGAAATGTAAAATGTGAGTGCATTTAAGTTCTTGCATAGTGTGATGAGTAAGGATGGAAGTTTGGAGAGTGATGTGCTTGAAAGGGTACAACAGGGAAGAAATGTTGCTGGTTCCTTGAAAGCAGTGATAAGAAACAGGGAAGTGAGCATGGAAGTGAAAAAGCTACTACATGACAGTATTGTGATACCAACTCTAATGTATGGAAGTCAAGAGTGAGAGCAGTGGAAAGGAGTTATTTGAGAGGAGCATGTGGAGTCACATGGAGAGAGACTGACAAATGAGGAAGTGAAGGAGCATTCTGGTGTGGATGTGGATGTAATGGGAAGCATTAGGAGAAACACATTGAGGTGGCTTGGCCATGTGGAGAGGATGGAGAGTGAGAGACTGATGAGGAGAGTGTATGTGAGTGAGGTGGAGGGGGGGAGAGGCAGGGGGAGGCCAAGGATGAGATGGAGGGATGGAGTGGAGAGGTATATGAGAGAGGTGGTGTGAGCTGGGAGCAGGGAAATGAAATGGCGGGGACAGGGCGGCATGGAGGCGGTCTGTTTGTGGCCACCCCATATGGGATTAAGACGTCTGGCAATAAATAGATATTCATGGGAAAGTTTTTAGAATATAGGGTTGAGAAAAGCAAGACAAACAAATCCATTGAAACATAGGCATGCTCATCATCAGTGGAAGGTGTGTGGTACTTGTACAGTTTTCTACCTGTTGAACCAAGTCTAACTACCAACAAGCTTGCAGCACATTACAGTATCTTGGCAAATCCATTCTGGTAAGTGTTACTCATAAAAACATGGAAAAATGAAGTAAGAAGTAACTCTTGAGCATTTATTGGTGAACTGAAGATTTTGAAAGTGGTGTTGTCCAGTGGAATTATCGCGATTCTCATTCTAACAGTTATGCAGACGGCTGAGGCCCACCACTTTATTCTTTACCTGATTGCCATCACTTCACCCTTCACTCACCACTCAGCTGTTTTGCAGATACTGTAATACAGTAAATGTGTATGAACTGCATGAAAAAATAAACTAAAGAAATAAATCTTGAGCATTTATTGGTTAGCTGATGATTTGAAAAGAAGTGTTGTACAGTAGAATTATCTTAACTACCTTGCTCACAGGTATGTATAGGGCCGTGGCTCACCAATTTATTCCTTGCCTGACCACCATACTCCACCCCTCACTCACCACTCAGCTGGTTTGTAGATAATACAGTAAACACATATGAATTGCAAGCACAGTAAGTTTATTAAACAAAACAAACCTTCTTTTCTATCAGCTAGATTTTATCTTCTCTGCCAGTGCAAATGCATTCTAAGATGATGGCTAAATTCATCTTATAATGCATTTGAGGAATAAATTGATGGGCCTTGGCTGTACACAACTGAGCAAGGGAGTCGTGGTAATTCTACTGTACAACACCTCTTTCCTAATCATCAGTTCACCAATAAATTCTCGATAGTTATTTCTTTATGTTTCCATGTTTTGTGAATAAAATAACAGTGTTTAACAAAAGGAACTTAGCTACTCTGTGCATTTTGCACTCTGCAAGACACTGCAATCATGTGTGTTATGTCAATGGGGTGTGTTTAACCCGCCAAGTCCCATTGACGTACGGTGTACATCGCTACTTTTTTCCGCGGACAGACCCAACGACGTACAGTGTACGTCACGCAATTGCAAGGCCCATTGTGTGCACATTTTTCAACATTCGCGGGTGATTTTTGGCAGGCGTATGTGGGAGACCTTCCTCTACCTGCTGTCAAGCGGGGATACTGCCTGGCCCTTCCTAACCCCCCTCCCCCCCTCCCCCCCACACTGGGCAATTCACTTGCTAGCAGCAACCTAGCCAGTAAAGGCATGTTGCCCCACGATCTCTCTAATGACGAAATTCATGGTGAAAGTGATTCCTGAGGTGGAGGACAAAGAAACAAAGAAGCTAGAGTTAGAAACAAACAGAAGTGATGAGGTTGTAATGTCATAAAGGAAGGTGCCATATACTGGGGTTTTGGGTAAGTGAACAATAATTATAAACACCTATATTATTGTGTGAAAACCATTATAGACTTTTACTACACATTAATTCGTACCAAATAAATGAAATAAATACGTAATTTAAAGTGGCTTGAATTAGTCAACCCTTCCATAGTTCGTTTTCTTAGCCAGGTACCCTGAAAAAGAAGGAAAATGTAAGGTTCAGTGACACCTCTATCAACATTTTTTTACCTCAGGATCGCAATTTCACTATGAATTTTCGATGTTTCTCACCAAAAGTGAAGGTTTCAGCCAAAAAACAAAAAATAAAAAATCGGTCGGGATCTGGGGGTAGGCTGGGTAAAAAAACGATCGGGACTCGGCGGGTTAAGGAGAGGTTCTGTTTCAATTAGAATTATTTGTGTGGCCCGGGATATGAGTGGTATTATATATACAGTAATCCCTCCAATATCCGATGTAATAGAGCCAGAGGCATGTCCAGACATTGGTCTTGTCCGAATATTGGGCCTGAAGCTCCAGCACCGGTCATTCATGACCCTAACCTAACCTAACCTAAATCAGAAAACTACCTTCCTACCTCCCTACCGGAAATGAATAGCACTTATTTAGGTCCCTTTTTACATAAATAATGCACACAAAGCATGAATTAATTGAATTTTAACCAAAAAATGATGATTTAGAGGTGAGTAAGGAATTGGTGCTCACAACTTGCCAGCATAGTATAAGTAAGTATCGGACATGGAAATCATCTTTTCTCACATTTTATGCACTAAATTATTGGATACAAAGCATCAAATACAGTAAATGATGTAAATTGTTACCAGAAAAATGGTCAGGTTAGGTTAGGTTAGGTTAGGTTATAACCAGACATGAAATTCACTGGCATTCACCTTTTTCACAGCTGGTGCACTTCAATACTAGTGGTAACCATGCATGAAAAAATTAAATTAAAAGCAGGAAATTATGATTAACAAAATGGTTAGGTTAGGTTATGACCGGACATGACATTCACTGGCATTCACCTTTTTCATAGCTGGTGCACTTAAAAACCATGCATGAAAAAATTAAATTGAAAGCAGGAAATTATGATTAACATTTTGGGCAATTTTTTAACACATTTACAGCATGCTGAAAACAGGTTAGACATGAAAATCTTTATGGTAATCATCTTGCACACAAATCAAAGGCATTCACCTATTCATAGCTGGTGCACTTAAAAACCATGCATGAAAAAATTTAATTGAAAGCAGGAAATTATGATTAACATTTTGGGTAATTTTTTAACAAATTAACAGCATGATGAAAACAGGTTAGACATGAAAATCTTTATGGTAATCATCTTGCACACAAATCAAAGGCATTCACCTTTTTCATAGCTGGTGCACTTAAAAATCATGCATGAAAAAATTAAATTGAAAGCAGGAAATTATGATTAACATTTTGGGTAATTTTTTAAACCATTTACAGCATGCTGAAAACAGGTTAGACATGAAAATCATTATGGAAATCATCTTGCACACAGTTTATGCATGAGATTAATGATATGGAAAGAACAAAACAAGGAATTTTGATGAAGTTAGGGTACTTACGAAAAAGAAGCCGCTGTCCTGATGTATAACCCACTCGATCATCTCAGACTCTGACAGGAAGACCTTGCACCTAACACACCTTTGCATTTGACAATCACCAGCACTTCTCACCAGCACTTTCCACAATGTTTTCTTTTGCATAACTGGGATCACATCACTTCACTGCACCGTACATAACAGTAAATTCCCGTGTGGTCTAGTGACGAGTCTTGGAGAATTTAGTCGCTGTCCTCGTCGGAATCTTCCTGCTGGGTACTCGGACCGGCAACAGTAGATGCGATCTCGGTATCAGACATCATCACACACATGATGAAGAAGGTGAAGAGCAGCATCAAGCCCTGCAGGAGGTAGGATATCACCACAAAACCAATCACTTCGGCCACCATTGTCGGAGCGTGTTTATGAGGCAGGAACAGAGCGGGAAATGAGACCGACAGAGAGGCGCGAGGCGCAAAAACACAGCCTATCGGCGCGCGCGGAAAATTCAAACTGACGCGGTCTTTTAAAAATTCGGATTTTTTCGAATTTGGGGGCATTTTGGGGGTCAGACAGCCCACGATGTCCGAATAGTGAGGGATTTGAATAATGGGCGTCCGAATAGTAAAGAGATTACTGTACTGCCATTATATAGCCTATGTATTAGATTATACAGTAGGCGCGGAAAGTATTGACGTTTTTTTGCCAACATCATTCTTTTTCGTGTTAAGTGAAGTAGGGTCAATACTACCCTCCCCTGTGATGCGAAATGAGCTGACGCTTTTTCAACAGGAGCTGGCAACCCTGCTTGATAGGTTTGGCACCACAGGAGCAGGCTCAGTAATGTTTGGGCAGCCACAGGAGGAGGCGGATTGTCTCTGTGTGTGATTCACCACGAGGGCATGTTTTGACTCAAATAACACAGTTATTTGGTTACCTACCACATTCTCATCATGCCTAAAGTAACCACAAGCAAGGACAAACGTGTGGAAGTACTTTATACAAAGCTGGCCACAAACTCCCATTTATTGCAAATCAGATGGTGTTAGACTGAGGACAGTGCAGAGACTGGTGAAGCGGTTCAAGGACAGTGGGGAGGCCATTCCTCCCACTCCACTTCCCAAGCCTGGGAGACCTCGTAAGACAACCTTCAGGACCCGTCAGCTGATCTCAAGGCAAGTTAGCAAGGTTCCAAGGCTAACAGCACGGGATTTAAAAGAAAAGAACCCACAGTTGCTGGCAGATGTGTCTGTTAGAAGTGTGCAGCAGCAGTTGCATGATGATCTGGGCTACAGGAGTTTTTGTGCTTGTGAAAAACCACTGCTAACTGCACTTCAGAAGAAAAAGAGAGTAAATTTTTGTAAGAAATATCTTGCCTGGAGTGAGGAGCAATGGAAAACTGTGCTTTGGAGTGATGAGTCAACATTTACTGTCACTGGTACCCCTTCATCACGAGTGTACCGCAAACCAGGCAGTGACCCCCTGGATCCTAAGTACACTTTCAAGTTTGTTGAATACCAAGCCTCACTCATGGCTTGGAGCTGCTTTACATATTATGGTGTTGGTAGGTTGGTAATTCTACCTGCAAATGAAAAAGTGAACCAGAACAATTATTTGGAGCTCTTATGTGATGTTTTAAGTGACTCTTTTGATAAAACCAAGGCAAGAGTATTTATGCAAGATTCTGCCCCTGCACATGTTGCAAAGTCAGTGAAACAGTGGCTAACAGACTGTGAGGTTCCCTTTATTCGAGATTGGCCCGGAAACAGCCCAGATATCAATCCCATTGAGAATTTATGGGCGCACATGAAGCGGCAGCTGCGTAGTATGGACACATCATCTTTGCCTAAACTTGAGGCTGCAGCTATGGAGCAGTTTTAGTCCGTCTGTTCTGCAAAACTACGCCATCAGTCTCCCCAGACGCCTTAAGAAGATAATAAAGGTGAAGGGGAATGCCAGTAAATACTAAATTCAATGGTGAGTGTTAATTTATCTGTTTCTCCTTGCTAACCACAAAAATGTTTTCTTTTTTTAAGATGGCGTCAACATTTTCCGCGCCTACTGTATATCAGATATCTGGCAAAAATAAGTAACTGGGAAGGTAAATTACCCAATTTTTCTGGTTAACTGGGATTGTACTGTACAGTATTACTGTACTGTATCAATACTGTGTTATATTTTATGCTTAACATTCATCTTTTATTCATGGGAAAGTTTTTAGGATAAAGGGTCGAGGTGGATAGTAACACAGTATCCTGCTCGATGCTGAATGTTCAGCCAATGGGGGGTGATACTATGCAATGTCCAGCATTTTGCTTTAACTAGCGTAGGGCATGGCTGAATTGCAACGGATAAATGAGAGTTTACTGTAGTGCTTTTGCAGTGTTCGGGTTTTATCTATATGCACTGTGGTGTGTAGTTGTTACAGTAATGTTATATGTTCATGAGGCATTGTTTGTGGGTAGGCAGGGTGTGGGAATATCACTGATGTATGGTTGAAAAATGGATCCCTCTGGAATTCCATTAGGGATATTTTGTGTTCATGATGACTTATCATGGAATGTAAAATGTGCTTCGTTACCAGATAAACAGTTTGCAAGCCAGCATTAGTGTTGTTTTCCTTATTTGTGTTGGATTTCTTGGTCATCAGTTTGTGTTGTGGTATGGCATTGAGGGCTTTACTAATATCTGTTGTTGTGAGAAGTGTATGCTGAGCGGGTGTCATGGAGTTGATGTAGGTCAGTGCTCACTGAGTGGTGCATAAGAATACCAATCGGAGCGAGATTACTGAAATGGAGCGAGATTTTCGAATCGGAACTTGAAATTTCCAAATCGGAACTTGAAATATCCAAATCGGAGCTAGACTTTGAAACGGGTGGGGCTGTAACTACATGTATTTAGGTCCTATGTCTTTTTAACTTGTTTATGTGTGTACTTGTTTGCAGTGGGATTCATTTCCCATTATTTATTGAAATGGGGCTGTAACAGGCTGACCAGATTTAGCCTTTTCAGGCCAAATTTAGCTGTTTTTGGTTGATTTTCCTGGATTTAGCCATAAATTTAGCCTTTTGGAAATTTTAGCCATATTCAGAGAAAATTGACATTTTCTAGACTTTTTTTTTTTTTTTTAAAATTATGCACATGACTGGCTCAGAAGGTGAAAAACACATGGTCAGAGTAGGAAGTGATTTCACACTCATGTGAAAAGCCTGAGATTCCCGAGAGGGCTTAACCCTAATCCTTCATTGACCTCTAATCTCAAATTCATCTGCCTTCTCCTGGGAGCATGCTTAATGTTTCCAGCCTGTCACAGAACTTTGGATGCAATGGGTCACGGGGTCCCTGCCACGGGTGACAGAATAATAATCCATCCACCCATTATCCAGTCCTATGTCGCCCCACAGAGGAGCGTAGGAGCCCAGGGCTAGGCAAGTTGGCAATGATAATATTAATAATGATAATAATAATGATATAGAAGTAGATAACTGACAGGTGTTTGTATAATGAAACCGAGTAGGCTAAAACGGTGTGAGAAATCTTCGAGTAAGCAACTGCAGCGCTGAAATGTCAGATATGATCACAAGGAAGAGAAGAAAAGAAGAGAAATGACTGAAATTAAGGTTTAATACAATTTAATGTACATTATTGGGTGCAGTTGAAATGCATGTTGTATATATATCTCCAAATCTCATTTATCAGTGCTCACTGATGAAAAACTCCAATTTCAAACGTACCTATATCCCAGACTCCGTGATTGAAAATAAAAGACAAAACATGTGACGAAATTACTAAAATCCAACCAGTTAAAGTCATTGCGTGATAAGAAAGGTATCTGATAGATATTTCATAACAAACAACAAATGAACTATTAGCTTCGATTTGGAAATCTCACTTCGATTCAGAATTCTTGCTCCGATTTGGAATTCTTATGTACCCCTCGCTGAGTGAGATTCAGAGGGTAAGGTGCATGTACTGTAGAGTCAGTATTGTGAGTCCATGTTGTGAATGAGCAAGGGGAACAAGTGGAGTGACATGGTTGAGAATGAGGCATTCATTTATTTTGGATGGTTTGCCAAGTGGTGTTATAGACTTATATGAAGTAGGAAGTGTTAGGTCTTTGTGTAGTTTCACCCCCTCACACTAGTTAATTTCGTGGAAACTGCTGAAAATTGCTTGTTTTCAAATCTTAATTTCTCAGAAATCAATGACCATTTTACTCATCGACTCTTCCTCTTGCGAATGAAAGTATCCCCAGGTCTGAAGGTCATTGCAGTGATGAGGAATGACATGAGAAAGAGAACTAATTTTTGCTGTGAGAGTAGGAGGACATGTTTGTGCATCTGCCTGCAGCGCCGACTATGGCTTTGCCCTCAACATAATAATTTACTCCACTGCTAGAAAACCAAGACACTGTTGCATCCAAGGCATGCCTTATGGCACTATCACTGAGCTCTTTTCTAGTATTCTTGGAAAGAAGCTTGGCAGGGGCAGATGATGCAAGGGTCCACGGAAGGCAGGAGCAGAATCGGACGAGAGACGTAATAAAACATCGTCCAACACCTAGTAGAGTCACAGAGTTTAGTATTAGAATCAGACGAGAGACGTAAGAAAACATCGTCCCACAACTAGTAGAGTGACAGAGTTTAGTATTATGTATACTGCACACTGGGGCATTTCATGATCATTGGATGATTTTTTCAAACTGGACTTGGATGAATGCACACAAATTTATTTGTTTCTGTTTGGAAAGAAAAGTAAATAGACTAAATCTTTTTTTATTAGAGTGAAAGTAAGTCACCCCACAGATGGTGTCCTGTTTTACAATAATGGCTCATGAAGCCAATATGAAATCAACCCTAGAACATGGAAACATTTTCTGATAAAATGACCAAGACTTAATTCTAGGATAATATCCCTCCATGCACAGTATCCTGCAAGGACAAAATCTCCCCAGACATTATCCCCCATGCACAATATCCTCCGAGGACAAAATCCTCCTGGAAAATACCTACATGTACAGTATATACATATATATGTGTATATATATATATATATATTTATGTATAAAAATGTTGTACAGTATATACATACATATACATACTGTATTTATATACAAGGCTGTGGAGTCAGAGTTGGAGTTGTGGAGTCGGAGTCAGAAGCAATTATGGTGATGCTGGAGTCAGAGTCAGAGTCGGCAAAAAAAGCCCCAACTCCAACTCCAGCTCCAACCACTAGTAAAGAAATATTAAACATGATGTATATGTCATGTGGAGCTATTGCCTTTTGAATGACAGCTCCTTTGTTTTTATTTCTTGTTGCTGCTGCAGCTCTTTTTTTTTTCTTTCTTTCTTTCTTTTTTCTTATTTTCCACATTTTATTTAGGATTTGTTTGTTGTTCTCCTACATCTTGTTTATGTTGATCATAAACATAGGTGCTGCCATCTGTCAACAGAATGACAAGAACAGAATGTAAACAGTCTCTACGATCAGCAGATTTCCCTCTGAGTGAACGTGTCTGGATAATTTCTTGATTCTAGAATCTAGAGGTGTTTCTTTGAATGAAATTACTAGGAACGAAATGGTTATAGTGTAGTGTAAAGTGACATGGAAGCGTCTGCAAGTGCCTGTAAGTTGTGAGGTGGGAATTTTTTAGCATGTTCATGTCAGTGAAGACCCATCATGGCATATTTTTTGTAAAGAAGTCTAAGGGATCGAAGCCGGAGTCGGACACACATGAAATCAAGGAGTCGGAGTCAGGTGTTTTGGGTACCAACTCTACAACCCTGTTTATATGCCTAGCTTAACCTATGTATCTATCTATTACCAGACACCTCAGTCCCTTACGGGGTGGCCACAAGCAAATTGCCTCCATGTCGCTCTGTCCCCCGCCATTTCACTCCTCTGCTCCCAGCTGACACCCCCCTCTCTCATATACCTCTCCACTCAATCCCTCCATCTCATCTTCGGCCTCCCACTCTCTCTTCCCCCCTCCACCTTACTCACATACACTTTCCTCATCAGTCTTTCACTCTCCATCCACTCTACATGCCCAAACCACCTCAACGTGTTTCTCCTTATGCTTCCTATCACGTCCACATCCACACCACAACGCTACTTCACTTCCTTATTTGTTAGTCTGTCTCTCCATGTGACTCCACATGCTCCTCTCAAATAACTCATTTCCATTGCTCTCACTCTCGACTTCTGTCCCTCCAACAGAGTCCAAGCTTCACTTCCATATGTTGGAGTTGGTATCACAATACTGTCATGCTGCAGCTTTTTCACTTCCATGCTCACCTCCCTATTTCTTATCACTGCTTTCAATGAACCAGCAACCTTCCTTCCCTGCTGCACCCTTTCAAGCACTTCACCCTCAAGACTTCCATCCTTACTCATCACACTATGCAAGAACTTAAACGCACTCACATTTTACATTTCCTCCTAATCCAAACTCACTGTACATTCATTGACTTCACTTCTCTCGAAGACCATCACTTTACTCTTCCCTACATTCACCTTTAGATTCCGTTTCATACACACTCTCCCAAACCGATCTACCAAGCCTTGCAGTTCCCCTTCGTCTTCACTCAACAACACAGTATCATCTGCAAACAACAGTACAGGGAGTTTCCAAACACTGCCCTCTCTCACTAGGGCCACTCCAACATCCACTGCCCTACCTTGTATCTCTTTTATAACCCCATCCATTTACAGATTGAACAACCATGGAGACATGACACATCCTTGTTTTAATCCAACCTTCAAATGGAAAATTTCACTCAGTTTGCCATCCACATGCACTGCAGCCTTAGCACCCTCATACATACTCTTCACTGCCTTCAACAACTTCCCATCTACTCCATATATTCTTAATACTTTCCACAGTCCTTGTGTATCCACCCTGTCATATGCTTTCTCCATATCCATGAAGGCTGCATACAACTTCTTTTCCTTCTCTAGAAACTTTTCCACTAAAGATTTAAGAATGAATATCTGGTCTACACAACCTCTTCCTTTCCTAAAACCTCCCTGTTCTTCTCCAACTAATTCCTCTGTAATTTCCCTAACTCTGTCAATAAGTATCCTACCATATACTTTTCGTATTACACTATGAAGGCAAATGCCCCTATGATTACCACACACTTCTTTTTCCCCTTTTCCTTTGTACAGAGGAATAACTATACCCGATTTCCAATCATCCTGGACTCTACTCTCCTCCCAGGCCAATCTGCACACCTTCCACTTCCATTCTATTACTATCTCTCCCCCATGCATTAGCATTTCTCCATACACTCCATCAATGCCTGGGGCTTTCCCCATTTTAACTTTCTTCATTGCTTCCACCACTTCCATCCTGGTGATTTCTTCCTCTCTTCTCACAACCCTCCTTCTCCCAGCCATTCCCCAGCCACTTATACTTGCATTACTTTCATTCTCTATGTTCAACAATTCATTAAAGCGTTCTCTCCATCTGTTTACTTTTTCTCCCTTCTCCACTAGTGAGGAGACTGTAGCACAAGTCGAGCAGGGCAGTACTCCCAAGGAGGATGGAAAGCTGATGACAGGGAGAGCTGGAGCTCCCGTTTCAACAGCCCTCAGTACTTGTTCCTGACCATCCTCCTTTGCTGAACTTTTTCAGTGTCTCAGTTACACAGAGAGTAGACCAGCATGCTCTCCAATACAAGTTTCTCTAACTGTCAACACCAAACTACATACACGCTACACACTACACTTCCTTTTCAAAATTTCTTCATAATGGCGCACAAAAATCATGCCTCAGAGTCCCCAGGGGGGGGGACCATAAATGCCCCCACCATCTGCCCCTTTCCCGGTGACGACTCAAAGAGCTGCCTGGAACAACTGTCTGACTCACTCCTTCTTCATTTCTGTAACATTCACGGCCTTTCCTCTAACTTTGACGCTGTCGATCACCACCTCTTCTCCTCTAAACCTCACCTTCTCTTTCTCACAGAGACTCAGCTGTCTGAGGCAACTGACAGCAAACCCTTTTCTGTATCCTCCTACTTTCTCTATTCTCGTTTCAAAGCCAAAGGTGGCTGTTGCATATATGTACGCAACGATCTATCTTGCTCTCGTGTTCCTGAACTTGATTCTTCTGAATTCTCTACTCTCTGGCTTCGGCTTTCCAGTCATTCTCTGACTAAATATATCTGTGCTGTTTACTTATCTCCTAATTCTACTGACTATCAAAAATTCTTTGACTATCTTACTTCTACAATGGAACACATTCTATCCATTTCTCCTTTCTCTGAAATCTCCATTCTAGGAGATTTCAGTGTTCATCACCACCTTTGGCTCTCCTCTCCTTTCACTGATCCACCTGGTGAACAAGCCTACATCTTTTCTATCCTTAATGACCTAGAGCAGCTTGTACAGCACCCTACCTGTATCCCTGACCGCCTTGGAGAGAGTTCCAACATACTTGACCTTTTCCTAACAACTAATCCTTCTGCTTACACTGTTCATCTTTTCTCTCCGTTGGGCTTCTCCGATCATAATCTCATTACTTTAACATGTCCAATCGCTCCAGTATGACCCGTGGACCCTCCAAAGAAACGCCGCCTGTGGCACTTTGGAGCTGCAGATTGGGAGGCCCTCAGGCAGTACTTCTTTGATTTTCCATGGAATGATTATTGCTTCCATGGCCGGGAGCCATCTGAGTGTGCCTTGCGCGTTATGGAGGTTATTCTATCGGGCATGGAAGCATACATTCCTTTCTCATATCCTCTGACTAATGCAAGAAAGCCTTGGTTTAATCACGCTTGTTCTAATGCTGTCCGCAACAAGGAGAGGGCCTATAAGAGGTACCGGAGCCAACCCACCCCTGAATCACACCTTTTATATATTTCTGCCCGGAATCGTGCTAAGTCTGTTCTTCGCTCTGCTAAAAACAATTTCATCCGTGCTAAATGTTCCCAACTCTCCAACTCGAATTCTTCTCGCTCCCTCTGGCACCTTGCCAAAAACCTTTCTAACAACTTTACCTCATCATCCTTCCCTCCTCTTTTCTACTTTGATGGCTCTGTAGCTATTTCTTCTACTGATAAAGCAGATCTCTTTGCTCAGACTTTCTCCTCCAATTCCACCTTAGACGATTCCGGTGCTATTCCTCCATCACTTCCCCCCTCTGACTTCCTCTTGACTGACATTAAAATTTCTTCAGCTGATGTGTTTTCTGCCATCACTGGCCTCAATACTAAAAAGGCATATGGTCCTGATGGAGTCCCTCCTGTTGTCCTCAAAAACTGTGCTTCTGTGCTTACACCCTGCCTAGGTAAACTCTTTCGCCTTTGTCTCTCAACTTGTACCTTTCCTTCTTGCTGGAAGTTTGCTCTCATTCAGCCAGTCCCAAAGAAGGGTGACCATTCCCAACCCTCTAACTATCGTCCAATTGCTTTAACATCCTGTGT
>JAGKTI010003673.1:40267-55634 GCA_018397915.1 Birgus latro
CGTATCCTAACCTAACCTATGCTTACCATAAAGAATTTCATGCCTAACCTGTTTTCATCATGCTGTGAATGTATTTAAAAATTACCAGAAATGTTAATCATAATTTTCTGCTTGAAATTTAATTTTTTCATGCTTGGTTTTAAGTGCACCAGCTATGTAAAAGGTGAATGCCAGTGAATTTCATGTCTGGTCATAACCTAACCTAACCTAACATTGTGTTAATCATAATTTCCTGCTTAATTTAATTCTTTCATGCATGGTTTTAAGTGCACCAGCTATGAAAAAGGTGAAAGGCAGTGAATTTCATGTCTGGTCATAACCTAACCTAACTTAACCTAACCTAACCTAACCTAACCTAACCTAACCTAACCATTTTTCTGGTAGCAATTTACATCATTTACTGTATTTGATGCTTTGTATCCAATAATTTAGTGCATAAAATGTGAGAAAAGATGATTTCCATGTCAGATACTTACTTATACTATGGCAAGTTCTGAGCACCTATGCCTCACTCACCTCTAAATCATCATTTTTTGGTTAAAATTCAATTAATTCATGCTTTGTGTGCATTATTTATGTGAAAAGGGACCTAAATAAGTGCTATACATGTCCAGTAGGGAGGTAGGAAGGTAGTTTTGTGATTTAGGTTAGGTTAGGTTAGGGTCATGAATGACCAGTGCTGGAGCTTCAGGGCCCAATATCCGGACAAAACCAATATTCGGACATGCCTTTGGCTCTATTACATCGGATATTGGAGGGATTACTATATATTGTAGTTTGCCACTCATCATCATCATCATCTTCATGGACATGTTCCTTTTTCTTGATGGCATTTGAGCATTCACCGCCATAACACTTGCAGAGTGGAGTACACGGAAGGCCATTCTTACAACAACTACACCTTCCTCTACATCCAGTTTTATGCGTACACTTCATCATTTCAAACACAGCTTGAGGGGCAGGTAGCCATAGACACCTCACTGGAATATAAACTTCCTTTTCTAGACTCCAGCCACTTTGATCAGTCGGAGGACGATTGGGACAGCTAGTCACGTAGGACTTGTCACGCATTGCTATGAAATTAGTGTGTGTGATATGCGGCATTAAGGTAGCACGAGTTGGCGGTAGCATATCACCCTCTAGGTTTCTTGAATGGAATATCTCCCATCACAGTGCAGGAAGGGTAGTTGGACCTTTTGGGCAGTAGACAGTGCAGACAAAGTGCTCTAGTGGTTAGACCTGTTTTTGGAAGCTCAGTGCTGGCTAACTCCATTGGCAGACTACTGTTGCCAAGCTCTCCAAAGCAATGGATGGCCGGGTCATCATCGGAAAGCTTCAGATATGCACGAACCCACGTCATCTTTGTGATACAGACAAATTTCCCACCCCAGGCAGCGCCAGAAAAATCGTGGGGTCCGATGACCCCTTGGCATTTGTGATGTCCAGTTTCTTGCACTGTCTCTACCACGTTAATCTCTCTGTACTTGTTGCCCTTTCCAGTTAAGAATTTGAGACTTGTCAGGAGGTGGGACCCAAGACAGTCATGAAACACTAGATCAAGGAGAAGTGTGAGGACGTCTATGTCTGGTGACCAAACACATATTTCTTGCCATTTACTTTCATCAATAGAAGCCAGGGCTTGATTGGAAATCAAATTGGCGATCAGTAAGGGTCTGCAATTAATATTGATCTAAGGTGACCCTTGCTTTGCAGCAGTCCAGAAGTTCTTTGATCATTGCAGGAGTGCTGACAATTGTGCGAGATCCAGTTGCACCCTTATGACAGATGAAACAAGCAGCCCTCAAAGACGTGGCTACCTTAAGATCTTCACTTTTTGCCGGTTTATACATCACACCTGAAGTAGAAGTGTGACTTACTAATGTATGTTATAGACGATAGGATGCCTTATCTTTCTAGTGAAAGAAATAACTGCTCCATTCAGCTTTATGTACCCAAAAACCCTGAAAAAGAGGTATTACATGACTAGGTTTGTTAATACCGGGAGAAATTTCATTGATCATATTCTGTTCAGACCCCGTTGATGTCTCACCTGCGCCAGAAATTGATGACATTCATATCAAGTCTGCTTGAAAGTATCATAAATGGATTTATCACCATCAAAAACCCCTAAAACGATACCAAGATCATAAAGATTGGTTCATTATTGATGGAGCTAGTAGTATTTTCAGTTCAGGGGCCCACTGGAGAGAAAATGCTCCCCACAGGGGGGTCCAGGAGTTGGAAAATTTAGCCCCCTCCATTTTCCCACAGTATAACCCCAAATCAGCCAGTAAATGCAAAAAAATCAATTTTGACATGAAAACTCTACGGTTATACAAGCCATACTGCACTAATACACCTCACGCATCCCATCCGAGTAAAGATCGATGCTTGTGACAAGCACGTCTCAGATGCTATTGGCCAACTATACACCGCGATATTAATGCACACTGTGACTCTTGTATCTTGTGCCACCACCACAAGGATCGACGGGGTTACTTGCACCGCTCTTACAATACCCAATGTCATCACACTTGTGGGAAACAGTTTCCATTGACCTTTTAAAACTCTCTTACAGAATCAGACGCGGAATATTATTTGTAGCAGTCGACCACTTCTTGCGTTACTGTGTCCTGGTGCCGCTTCCTGAGAAGACCGCAAAGAGTGTCGCACGTACCTTCATCGACCACATAATTTGCCCATTTACAACAACAAGTACTATTATCACAGATAATGGCACCATGTTTAACAATAGTCTCATGGATGAAATCTGTAAACAGTACATAATCAATAAATGCTATGTGGTTCCTAACCATCCATTTCCAGTGGCCTTGTAGAGCGCCATAACCGAAAGGTTTTAGAGTGTCTCAGACATCTAGGCTCCCATAGTGCGTCCTGGGATGAACGGATACCCCAAGTCACATCCTCCATCAATAGTTCCATCAATGCATCCATTGGCGAGTCTCCCTTCTTTGTCTTATTTGGATTCAGTAAAGGCCTACCTTATTCCCTTTTATGCTTAAAGCCAGACCCCAACTATAACATGGATGACTGTGTGAAGGTGAAAATGGCAAACTTCCAGATATTCCATCAGTATGTAAAAGCAAATCTGGCCTCATCTCAGGAGGACATGTTGCAATGCCAGCATAAATCTGCCTCGCCTATCAGTATCAGCGTTGGAGATCTAGTCTTTTCTTGTTCCTTTACGCGCACCTCTAAATTGGATGACAAATTTACAGGCCCCCCACTGCCTTATCACTCAACAGGGTAACAAATTTCTTGATATCGAACAAGGTGGAGTGGGCCAGGTTTAATTCTCGGAGGATGTGGGAGGTTGACCATCCCGCGTCCACCTTCTCCAACATCTCCCGCTTCTTCTCCAGAGTCACAACCACTCATTTCCCCTTCTCGGTTGGTGGGGCCATCATCACACACACAAGTATGAGGCAGCAAAGGAACAGCAGGGCATGCAGCAGTTAGGGCACCACCACGAAAGCGAGCATGTGGACTGTCATAGCGACAAGTGTTCAGTCACGACAGTGGGTAGGCAGGAAATGGGGAGGATGCAGAGATGCTCTACTGGACAACAGTGGAACTACATGCCAAAACACAGGGGAGCATCACCGTGCGCGGCAAATTTAAAGTAGGGCTGAACACGTGCCAGCTTTTTCTGTTGCATTTTTACATTTTTTGGCCATTTCTGGTGTCCAAGGACCCCAGCCCAAAATGTCAGGAACTTGGGCATCCGGGTCTTAAAAGGATTACTAATATTCTATCGCTTACCCTCATAGCATTCATAATGTATTCCACACATTTCTCTGCAACCAACACACCCACACCCCATATCCGTCTGTTTCTCCCTGCCAAAACAACTTATAGTAGCAGTCTTTCCCAACAATCTCTTTGGCTGATCCACCCCAGTATTGGACTTTCTGCAAACATGCTACATCAATCCACCTCTTACTGAATGCCTCAATGACTTTCCTTGCTTTGCCTCTCAAACTTCCTACATTCCTAGAGCCCACTCTCATCCTCCTGGGCAATTAAATGTCCTCAGGCTTGCTGTGAAGTTCATTCTTGTACAGTATTTAGTCATAGTCGGTAATAACAAAGGGGAAGAGACATACCACAGGCCCCACCCACTGCACAGTCCCAGCTCCAGGCAATGGATCTGGGACCCCTAGCCCACCAGCCTTACCAGTGGCTGTGGTAGTGGCCTCGGGGCACACTGCCAGGATAGCTACAGGGACACCCTTCAAGTGCGCCTGGCACTGTAACTGCCCTGCCATTGTGCACCCACTGATAGGGCAGCCTCCTGGGGCACTACTCCCAGGTTCGGGCCCCCACCTGTTGAGTGGAAGCGGCAGCCTGGAAACCACAATGCCCTGTACCCTCTAGCTCAGGTTCGAGCCCCATCTCGCCCTGGACCCGTGATCTAAGCCCTGTCACGCCTCTCCCCAAAAGTCCGCCCCTAGGCAGCGGGGGCAGAGTTTTCTGGCCACATGCCCTTGCTGGCATCATCCCCTGTAATGTAGTGGGGTACTTTGTGTGATATGTAAAGCGCATGTGGTGTAGTGCATAAGATAGTTAGAGGAAATGTTTGGGAGAGGATGCTGGTTGTGAACTGAATGAACGGAACGCAATGATTGATTATGTGTGTGTGGATACGAGAATGAGAAGGTGTGTAATGGATGCAAGATCATACAGAGGTTGGGGGAGTGGACTTTCTGATCACCAGTTGGTGGTTGTGAAAGTCAAGGTTTAAGTGCAATGGAGGAATTGAATGAGGGAAGGAGAGGAGGAAGTAGTCCATACAGAGAGGGTAGAAAGGTTGCAAGAGGATGGATACAAGGCAGAATATAAGAGAGAAGTGGAGGAGCGATTGGCAAAATATGATTTGGAGCAGATGGGGGAGGTGTAAGTTGTGTGCAAGATATGCACAGAAGAAATCTGTGCTGCGTTTGAGGTGGTGTGTGGAGTGAAGATAAAAAGGGGTGCAAGGAGCTGCATGATGGAATGAAGAGGTGGGGCAAGCTGTGGCACAAAAGAAGAAAACATAAAGTGAGCGGATAGGAAGCAGAAGCATGGAGGAAGTTGAGAGGTGGACGAGGGAGTTATATGTAGAGAGGAAGAGAGAGGGGAAAAGATTAGTAAGGGAGAGTAAGACGAGAGTGGATGAGGAATTTGGAAAGAATTTTTTATTTTTATTTTTTATGTGTCCGACTCTGGGCATAGGCTTCACAGCCTGCTATCAAGGCCCAGCAGTCCTCCTACATACCATACACCTCTACATGTCACCATCACCATGAGTGTTAAGAGGAGGGAATATAAGAAAATGTTGTGAAAGGATGTAAAGTGAGCTAGGCAGGGTGATAAAGAAGTTAGTAGGGGACTGAAAAAATAAAAATGGTAGATTGATAGTGAAGGGAGTTTTTTTTTTTTTTTAATGCAAGGAAGAAGGAACCAAAGGCCATGGGCCCGCAAACCGTTCCTTCCAAGAATAAACAAAAACAACACAAAAGAGAGCCAAATTCAAGATCCGTTCATTTTGAGATGCCTGGACACACTGCGTTTGAAAGACTGGAGATTATGGGAAGTAGGAAGTACAGACAGAGGAAGACAGTTCCACAGTTGACCAGTTGCATAAATGAAGGACTGGGAGTAACAGTTAACTCTTGCATTAGAGAGTTGGACAGAAAAGGGATGAGAGTTTGTTGCTAGACGGGTACTACGTGCCCGTCGTAAAGGTGGAGGGATGCAAGTAGACAGTCCAGAGGAACAGTGGCCATTGAAGTAGCGATAGAAAAGAGATAAAGGTGCAACAGTGTGGGAAAGAGACAGAGGTTGAAGGGAGCTAGTAAGAGGAGGAGAGTTAATGAGACGAAAAGCCTTTGACTCCACCCTATTGAGAAGGGATGTATGTGGGGATCCTCCCCACACATGAGAGTTGTACTCCAAACGGGCGAATAAAACCCGTGTATAAAGTCAGCATCTGTGTAGGGGTAAAGAAGGTTCGGAGTCGGCTTAGCACACCTAATGTTTTGGAAGCAGATTTCACAAGAGGTGTAATATGTTCTTTCCAAGATAAATCCTGAGTGAATGATACCCCAAGCATGTTCAAGGTTGATGAAGGAATGAAGCTGGACATTATTAAACATCAGCGGGTACTCCTGTGGAAGGTTTTGTCTGGTTGATAGGTGCAAGCACTGAGTCTTTGATGCATTAAAAACAACAAGATTATTTTTACCCCAGTCAGAGATACAAGCCAAGTCAGACATTAGGTGTGCCATAGTCTCATTCCTTGTTTGTTGAAGTAACTGCTTAGATGGGCATTGTGGAAACCGAATGGAAAGGTGAAGGGTGGAATCATCAGCGTATGAGTGGATAGGGTTAGATGTACAGCTTAGAAAGTCATTGATGAATAAAAGGAAGAGAGTTGGTGATAGGACAGAGCCCTGAGGAACACCACTGTTGATAGATCTAGGAGAAGAACGGTGGCCGTCTACAACAGTGGCTATAGAATGACCAGAAAGGAAGCTAGAGATGAAGGCACAGATAGAAGGATAGAAACCATAAGAGGGCAGTTTAGAAATTAAAGATTTACGCCAGACTCGATCGAAAGCCTTTGAAATGTCAAGCGCAGTGGCAAAGCTTTCGCCAAAGTCCCAAAAGGAGGATGACCAGGAGTCTGAAAGATAGGTGAGAAGAACGCCAGTGGAGCGTCCCTGACGGAACGCATACTGATGATCAGAAAGAAGGTTGTGATAGGAAAGATGCTTTAAAATTTTTCTGTCAAGAATAGACTCAAACACTTTCGAGACACAGGATGTTAAAGCAATTGGACGATGGTTAGAGGGTTGGGAATGATCACCCTTCTTTGGGACTGGCTGAATGAGAGCAAACTTCCAGCAAGAAGGAAAGGTACAAGTTGATAGAGCACATGGAGAGAAAACTTTAAGGAACTATTAACTTCCTGCGCCTCTGTGTCATCCTGTACCCCGCCATTTCACTGCCCTCCTTCCAGCTCACACCCCTCTCTCTCATATACCTCTCCACTCCATCCCTCCATCTTATCCCCAGCCTTCCTTTCCCTCTCCCCTCCTCCACTTCACTCACATACACTCTCCTCGTTTGTCTCTCGCTGTCTGTTCTCTCCGCATGTCCAAACCATCTCACTGTATTTCTCCTAACACTTTCTGTCACATCCACATCACAATGCTCCTTCACATCCTCATTTGTCAGTGTGTCTCTCCATGTACCTCCACATCCTCCTGTCAAATAACTCATGTCTACTGCCCTCACTCTTGACTTTCATCCTTCCAATAAGTTCCAAGCTTTGCCTCCATCCATTAGAGTGGTTTCAGAATACTATCATGCAGTGACTTTTTTACATCCATGCTCACTTCCCTCTTTCTTATCACTGCTTTTAAAAAACCAACCACCTTTCTTTCTTTTTGTACCCTTTCAAGCACTTCGTCCTCCAAACTTCCATCCTTCCTCATCACACTACGTAGGTACTGAAATGTACTCGCATTCTCCATTTCCTCATCATCCAGCCTCACTTTACATTCAGTAGCTTCATTTCTCTCAAAGACAGTAATCTTACTCTTCTCTGCATTCACCTTTAGGTTCTGTTTCTTACACAGTCTTCCCAATTCATTCACCAAGCCTTGCAGTTCCCCTTTGTCTTTTTTTAACAACACAGTATCATCTGCAAACAACAGTACAGGAAGTTTCCCAAAACTGCCCTCTCTCATTAGAGCTGCACCAACATCCACTGTACCTTGTACCTCTTTTATAACCCCATCCATATACAGACTGAATGACCATGGAGGCATGACACATACCTGTTTCAGTCCAACATTCAGAGAGAAAAATTCACTCAGTTCACTATCCATGCACACTGCAACCTTAGCACCCTCATACATACAGTACTCTTCACGGCATTCGACAACTTCCCATATGCTGTATTAATAAACGAATTAGAGAAGATGCAAGGAGTGGCTGCAAAAATTATACCAAGCATAAGGGATTTGCAGTATGAAGAGAGATTGGAAAGGTTGAAATCGAATACGAGAAAGAAGAGAAAGGTGAGATAAAATAGTGATGTATATGTGCACATGGCAATGGGCTTTCCTACCTCTTAGAATAGAATTAGTTGATAATACAATAACTTTTTCCAATAATAAATAGCATAATGGATAACTCGAGCCATGTGCCACAACATGCTTCGGATAAGCCTCATTGGTCATGATACAGCCACTGCGCAAATGATGAATTGGGAAGAAAAGTAAATGTAAACTACTCTGAAAATAGGAAATTATTTTGGAAAGTTTAAGAATGTAGAAATAGGGGTAGAAAAAAGTGTGAAAATTTGAGGGATGAAAGTGGAAGAATGCTAGGAACTAGAAGTGTGGTAAGGAGCACATTGAAAGAATGTTTTGAATGGTTGCTGAAAGGAAATAATGGGTACAGAGTGATAGAACATGATTAGTTTTTGTGGTGTGCTGAGAAAGAATATTGTGCCAAAAAATGTGAAGTGAAAAATGCTGTGCTGTGGCTAAAGAATGGGAAGGCAACAGGTGTTGATGACAGTGTATGTGTTTTGTTTTCGTTTCGTTTTTGAAAGCTCCAACATGCTTGCATGCATCGGCCTTGGTCACGTAATGGCGGCTCTCCATGCTGCTCAATCATTGGCAGCCTCCCTGTTCAGTCCCTTAACCCATAAGTCACACTTAATGTCCTCGTTCCATGTCTTTCTGGGTTTACCCCTCCCAACCCCTCCCCCAGTATTAACACTTCTCACCCTCTGTACCCAAATATCATCCCCCATCCTCTCCACATGTCCAAACCACCTCAGCCTACCTCTCCTCATCACAACACCAATACACTCCAGTCCCATCCTACCTCTCAACTCTTCCATTGTAAATCCAGCCCCCTCAGGCCTTGCATGCAGGGATGCACTGCACATCCACCCTTCCCTTTGTACACATTTACAATTACACTCTTCAGCCAATCATCTGGGACAACACACTCATATATAATCATATTTATCAGGTCAGTGACTAACCTCAGCCCAGTATCTCCTGATGCCTTCAACATTTCGGCAGTCAACCCAGACACACCTGCCGCCTTCCCCACCCGCATCCTGCCTATTGCCTCACTTACAGTAGCAGCGTCAATCAAAGGCCAAGGGCCAAACACTGGATCTGCTGGCTCCAAACCTTTCTTGTCCCAGTTAAACTCCTATAATGCTCTCTCCATGCATCTTTAATATCCCCACTGTTCACCTCTACCCTTTTTTCATCATTCTTCACACACTGCTCACATACAATATCCCGATTATCCCTCTTCACCTGATTTGCCACCCTAAAAATCATATTTTTCCTTTCTCCATGATTTAGATTATCAAGTAAAAGTCTCTGTGACTCAGACTTCACCCTGTATACCTCTCTTCTAGCCCTGCGCTTGGCAGCCAAGTACTCCTCCCTGTTACCACCATTCTTCCATTCCCGGAAAAGCCTTCTTTTCTCCTTAATTGCGGCTTCTACACCCTCATCCCACCACCAAGTAACTTTATGCATATTGCATCGGTAACTCTCAAGAGGTTGTTCTTAAGGGCTCTATACTCTTCATTAATGCCTCTGTCTACGGCTTCCTGTTCAACCACCACTCTCCTCATCTCACTATAAAAGGCATCTCTTACTGATTGGTTTCCCAGCTTCCATATTTTCCTCCTAGGTACATACAGTAGGTGCGGAAAGTGTTGACGCCATCTTAAAAAAAGAAAACATTCTTGTGGTTAGCAAGAAGAAACAAATAAATTAACACTCACCATTGAATTTAGTATTTACTGGCATTCCCCTTCACCTTTATTATCTTCTTAAGGCGTCTGGGGAGACTGGTGGCGTAGTTTTGCAGAACAGACGGACTAAAACTGCTCCATAGCTGCAGCCTCAAGTTTAGGCAAAGATGATGTGTCCATACTACGCAGCTGCCGCTTCATGTGCGCCCATAAATTCTCAATGGGATTGATATCTGGGCTGTTTCTGGGCCAATCTCGAATAAAAGGAACGTCACAGTCTGTTAGCCACTGTTTCACTGACTTTGCAACATGTGCAGGGGCAGAATCTTGCATAAATACTCTTGCCTTGGTTTTATCAAAAGAGTCACTTAAAACATCACATAAGAGCTCCAAATAATTGTTCTGGTTCACTTTTTCATTTGCAGGTAGAATTACCAACCTACCAACACTATAATATGTAAAGCAGCCCCAAGCCATGAGTGAGGCTGGGTATTTAACCAACTTGGAAGTGTACTTAGGATCCAGGGGGGTCACTGCCTAGTTTGCGGTACACTCGTGATGAAGGGGTACCAATGACAGTAAATGTTGACTCATCACTCCAAAGCACAGTTTTCCATTGCTTCTCACTCCAGGCAAGATATTTCTTACAAAAATTTACTCTCTTTTTCTTCTGAAGTGCAGTTAGCAGTGGTTTTTTACGAGCACAAAAACTCCTGTAGCCCAGATCGTCATGCAACAGCTGCTGCACACTTCTGGCAGACACATCTGCCAGCAACTGTGGGTTCTTTTCTTTTAAATCCCGTGCTGTTAGCCTTGGATCCTTGCTAACTTGCCTTGAGATCAGCTGACGGGTCGTGAAGGTTGTCTTGCGAGGTCTCCCAGGCTTGGGAAGTGGAGTGGGAGGAATGGTCTCCCCACTGTCCTTGAACCGCTTCACCATTCTCTGCACTGTCCTCAGTCTAACACCATCTGATTTGCAATAAATGGGAGTTTGTGGCCAGTTTTGTATAAAGTAATCACTTCCACACGTTTGTCCTTGCTTGTGGTTACTTTAGGCATGATGAGAATGTGGTAGGTAACCAAATAACTGTGTTATTTGAGTCAAAACATGCCCTCATGGTGCATCATACACAGAGACAATCCTCCTCCTGTGGCTGCCCAGACATTACTAAGCCTGCTCCTGTGGTGCCAAACCTATCAAGCAGGGTTGCCAGCTCCCATTGAAAAAGCGTCAGCTCATTTCGCATCACAGGGGAGGGTAGTATTGACCCTACTTTAACGCGAAGAAGAATGACCGGCAATAAAACGTCAATACTTTCCACGCCTACTGTATGTCCTCCTTCTCATCACTCGTTCCTTAAGCACCATGTCACAAATCAACAGTTTGTGCTGCTGCATACACTCCTCACTTCCTTTAACTTTAACATCCCTCACTAACCTATCAACCCTCCTGACCAGAAAATAATCTATCTGACTGCTATTTCCCCTGGACTTGTACGTAATCAGCAGACTCATTCTTTTTCTAAAATGTGTGTTGCACACAATCATGTCCATAGCCTCCCCAAACTCGAGTATTCTTTCCCCTTCCGCATTCCTCACACCATATGCACATCCTCCATGAACTCCTTCATATCCTTGAGCTGCTTCACCCACATGACCATTTAAATCTCCTCCCAGAACCACTGCTTCATCATCGCCCATACCACCTACTACATGTATTAAATCATCCCAAAATCTATCCTTCTCTGCGTCATCCAATCCTACCTGTGGAGGATATGCCGATATAATTGAAATAATTTTCCTACCGATCAAAATTTTTACTACTAATATCCTATCACTTACTTTCATAACATTCATAATATATTCCACCTATTTCTCCGCATCCAACACACCCACACCCCCATATCCGTCAGTTCCCCCCTGCCAAAACAGCTTATAGTAGCAATCCTTCCCAACAGTCTTTCTGGCTGATCCACCCCTGTACCGGACTTCCTGCAAACATGCCACATCCACCCACCTCCTACTGAATGCCTCAACGACTTCCCCCGCTCTTCCCCTCAAACTTCCCACATTCCATGAACCCACCCTAAACACCCTGGGTGATTTACTGTCCTCAGGCTTGCTTTGATGCTTATACTTGTAAGTCATAGTCAGTAAGATAAAGGGGGGTGTAAACATTCCAATGGCCCAACTCATTGCACAGTCCGAGGTCCAGGCAGTGGATCTGGGACCCCTAGCCCACCAGCTTACCTGTGGCTGTGGTAGTGTCCTCGGGGCACCCTGCCAGGACAGCTGCAGGGACACCCCCCAAGCGCGCCTTGGCACTGCAACTGCCCTGCCATTATACACCCACTGATAGGGGAGCCTCCTGGGGCGCTACTCCCAGGTTCGGGCCCCTCTCTATTGAGCGGAAGCAGCAGCCTGGGAACCACAATGCCCTGTACCCTCTAGCACAGGTTCGAGCCCCATCTTGCCCCGGACCCAAGATCTATGCCGGCAGAACCCCCATCACGGCTCTCCCCAAAAGTCCACCACTAGGTAGCGGGGGCAAAGTTTTCTGGCCGCATGCCCTTGCTGGCGTCAACCCCTGTAACGTAGTGGGATTCGTTGTGTGATATTTAAAGTGCATGTGGTGTAGTGCATAGGATAGTTAGAGGAAATGTTTGGGAGAGTATGCTGGTCTACTCTCGATGTTACTGTCACACTGAAAAGGTCAGCAAAGGGGGATGGTTAGGTAGTAATGAAACAGGAGCTCCAGCTCTCCCTATCACCAGCATTCCCATTCCCCTCGGGAGTACCACTCTGTTCGGCCCGTGCTACAGCCTCCTCCTGCATATTTAATTAATTTTATTAAATAGAGTGGGGTAAAGTATTTTTTCAAAACATGTAAGAAAGTTTGAATGAGTGGAACTGCACCAGTAGAGTGGAAGAAAGCTATGATTATTCACCTGTACTCAGTGGAACTGCACCAGTAGAGTGGAAGAAAGCTATGATTATTCACCTGTACAAGAGTAAAGGCGATCAAAGTAAATTGAAAAAAACATGTTGAAGAGTTAAGGAGAAGGATGGCATTGAAGTGTAGTGGTGTTGTGATGAGGAGGGGTAAATTGAGATGGTTTGAACATGTGGGGAGGATGAAGAATGACAATTTGGTGTGGAAAATGAGAAGTGTGAGCAACCAGGGTAGGGTTATGAGAGTCAGACCAAAAAAAGATCTGGATCAAGGTCAGAGAGTGTCACCTCAGAGATAAGTGACTGAATAGGGATGCTGCAGGAGATTGAGCAACGTGGAGAGCTGCCAATAGGTCACCAAGGCTGATATATGTGAGCATGTTGGAGCTTTTATAAACGACATGATATGAAGTCTGTTGAGTGTGTTAAACGTTTTTATCATGATAATGAAGCCCATGTGAGGATAGGTGGTCATCTAGGTGAATGACTTAATCTCGTTGTTAGAGTTAGGAAAGGATGTGTGATGTCCATGGCTGTTCAGTATACAGTATACAGATTATTGAATTTGGTGATACATAAAAACTTATAGGATAGAAGTGAACAGTGGAGGGTGGAATATGATACTGTGTTACTTGCTGATTGTGAATAAGAGGTTTGCAAGAGTGGTGCAGCATTTTAACCCCTAACCACTGGGTGTCGGTATTGACCAACACAAAAGAGGTGGGTGAGGCTGCCGGGTGTCGGTATGGACCAACACAAAAGATGTGGGTGAGGCCGCCGGGTGTCAGTAGGAACCGCACTTGTTTTCCTGGCACAGTTTGAAGTGGCTGCCACTTTAACTCATCACCAAAAGCTAGGGAGGGACTCCCACCAGCTGAGCCAACTATATCTCAATTGTCTCTGTGACTTTGCCAGGTGTAAGAGGATGTTTTCTTAACCCTTCTCGTCCTATTTCATTCCCTCCTCACGTGGACTTTTGCCTCATCCACCCCTGCCAAGCTTCTTTCCAAGGATATTAGGAAAGGACTCAGTGATAGTGCTATAGGGTGTGCCTTGGACACCACTGTGTCTAGTTTATCTTGTAACGAAGTTATGGCGTTCAGAGCGAAGCCAAAATCGTGGCTGCATGCTAATGCACAAATACAGCCTACCTCTTGCACCAAAAATTACTCTTCCTCATCATGTCATTACTCATTGACATGATGACCTACAGACCTGGGGATACTTCCATTGGCTAGAAGATTTGGTGAGTAATATGGTCTTTAATTTGTTTCCCTAACTGCTATAGTGTCCGAGATATTAAGATTTGAAAAAAGGCTGTTTTTGGAAAAATTCCTGTAGTGAGAGAACAGCAGCACTGTAAATAGCCTGGCGTTTAGGGGTTTAGGGTGTCTGCAAGCATCATGCCTTGAAGATAAATTTGGATAAAAGTAAAGTGATGTTTGTTGATTGAGAAAATGTGATGTTTGATGATAGCGAAAGTGACTCCCAGTGTAGTGTGATATTGAATGGATAAAAGACATGCATTGGTAAGGGAGTTTAATTATCTTGGTGAAGTGATAGGGAAGAGATGTAAGTGTGCAAAAGAGATGGAAAGTAGAGAAGCATAGAGAAGGTAAGTGGCTGCTGGTATGAATACCTTCATAGGAATCAAAAATCAGAATGTGGCAGATGTGAAAAGACTGAATGAAGGAGAATTAGAATCCACAGTAACATATGGGCCCGTCTGGGATACAAACTCCCTAAGTCTCAAACAAAAAATAAATAAAAAATGGAGAAAAATGCAGTTAAAGCTTTTCCACTCAGAATGCCGTAGCAGCTGAAGTAATTGATATATCTTGATTTTTTTTTTTTATAACTGAAAATATCTACTTTCACAATATGATAATTTCAGTGTGAAAAGTATGTAAATGCGGGACTGAGGAAGAAAAGTGGTGATAAGCGCTCTGATTGGTGAAAAAAGTGTCTTGCGCACTCCCATTGGCCCTGAGCACTACACGTTATGGCTCGGGGAACATCATTGGCGACTGGCACCCTTACCATGCTGGTGGAGTTAGTAGTTTGTACCGCCAAGCTCTCAGTGCAGGTCAGTTGGCCAACAGTAAGGATGACAAAAACCAGTGTTTTCATAGGAAGGTCACCCTTACTGATATTAGGCTTTCAACCTCCAACATGTGCTCCAGACAGAGAAACATTGGGGCATAATAGTGGTATACCAACTCAGTCTTGACTTCTATTGGCTGGCGTTAATGCTTGTGTGGACCGACAACAAGGGTGATTGTACCCTCTTAATAATAGGAGTATAGCCCTTACTGATATTTTTATTTCCACCTTCCAGTCTGTCCTGTAGATACAGCTACCTTGGAACAATACAGTGATAAGCTTAATTTTGGCCGGGCTGACACTTGGGGAGTTGTATCCCATTATGCCACATATGGGTGTGAGACTTCGGTGTGGTGTGAAAAAGATAATTTAAAAGTAATAGCAGTAGAAATGGGGCTGTTGAGGAATAATTGTGTGGTATGGAGAGTGCATAGGATAAGGAGTAACATGATTCATGAAATATGCGTAGTATGGAATTATAGATAGGCAAGGTATGTGGAAGGTATT
>JAGKTI010003674.1:0-11289 GCA_018397915.1 Birgus latro
AGACATGACATATCCTTGTTTCAATCCAACCTTCAAATGGAAAGATTCACTCAATTTGCCATCCACACGCACTGCAGCCTTAGCACCCTCATACATACTCTACACTGCCTTCAACAACTTCCCATCCACTCCATATATTCTTAATACCTTCCACAAACCTTGTCTATCCACCCTGTCATATGCTTTCTCCAGATCCATGAAGGCTGCATACAACTTCTTGCCCTTCTCTAGAAACTTTTCCACTAAGGATCTAAGAATGAATATCTGGTCTACACAACCTCTTCCCTTCCTAAAACCTCCTTGTTCTTCTCCAACTAATTCCTCTGTTATTTCCCTAACTCTGTCAATAAGTATCCTACCATATANTTTTCCTATTACACTGAGAAGGCAAATGCCCCTATGATTACCACACACTGCTTTTTCCCCTTTTCCTTTGTACAGAGGAATAATTATACCTGACTTCCAATCCTCCGGGACTCTACCCTCCTCCCAAGCCAATCTGCACACCTTCCACATCCATTCTATTACTCTCTCTCCCCCATGCTTCAGCATTTCACCACACACTCCATCAATTCCTGGGGCTTTCCCCATTTTAACTTTCTTCATTGCTTCCACCACTTCCATCCTACTGATTTCTTCCTCTCTTCTCACAACCCTCCTTCTCCCTGCCATTCCCGTCACTAATACTTGCATTACTTTCATTCTCTTACTTTCATTCTCTATGTTCAACAGTTCATTAAAGTGTTCTCTCCATCTGTTTACTTTTTCACCCTTCTCCACTAGTAATCTACCAATTTTATCTTTCACACCCCCACTGACTTCGTTGGCACCCTGTCTAGCTCTCTTTACCTCCTTCCAGAACATTTTCTTACATTCCCTCCACTTTGCACTCAAATTCCTTCCAAATTCCTCATCCACTCTCTTCTTTCTCTCTCTTACTAATCTTTTCACCACTCTCCTCCTCTCTACATATAACTCTCTCGTCTGTCTCTCAGCTTCTTCAACGCCCCTGCTCCTCATCCACTCATTATATGCTTTCTTCTTTTGTGCCACTATCACTATGCTGAGGTAAAATGAACACCTAGCATGATACATTAATTTGTTGCATGTATTTGTTTTTCAGAATTAAGACACCTTATTAAATATAAACTGGACTGAATTGAGAGCTCCTCCAAAGTTCAAAGTAAAAGTATTCATCAAAATTCACTGTTAAACATTTTTGGGAATCTTTGAATCAGTAATTGAATGATGCATAAAAAAAAAAAAAACTATCTTGAAACTTGATTTTTCTTATCCTTCAAAATGCTAAATGATCAGAGCTTCTGGGGGCTTTGCCCCCTGGACCCCCACCAGAACTTTTCCCCTTGACCCCAGCCAATTTTGCTTGTACTTAGCGCTTTGCGTAAATACATATTTGCCCCCCCCCCCCAACATTTTCCCTCGCCCTCCATTTGCCCCCCCAACATTTTCCCTTGCCCTTCATTTGCCCTCCCACTTTGAAAATCCTGGTGCCGCCACTGCCCCCCTTTAATGTTTAGGATTGTACTGCACATTCCAATGTGTGTTTTGATGTCTAAAATGAGCCGAAAGACTGCAGAACACTGTCAAAATTAGGAGGGGTACTGTACATATTGGTAGCAATGTGCATTTTTTTTTTTTTAATGCACTGTTCTCTTAGGATTATATTGCATACTCCAATGTGTGTTTTGATGTCTAAAAAGAGCCAAAAATCGCAAAACAGTGCCAAAATTAGGAGGGGTAATATGCACATTGGTAGTTTTTTTGGTACGTGGGGACGCTCACCATCCACTCACTCGATGTAGCGCTGCTTTGGGTGTCTGCACTTTCCTCTCTTCCATCCTTCCTCTTCTTCCTTTCTTTCCTCTTTCTTCTGCCTACAGGTGACTTTACACCCCTTCTTCCCTCATTCTTTCCTCTTCCTTCTGCTTGTGGGTGACTCTACACTGAGTGACAAGCCAAATGGTTTCCTGTACACAAGGAAACCATTTACTATGCTGGGTGGTAACCATATAACCAAATTATGGCACCTGGTGGTTTAGTGGGTAACTGAAATGCTCCAATCGGATTAAGCCTTTGTAGGCTTATATCCAAGGGTTGGTTGGGGTTTATTGCTCACGTAATGCCACTCAGGGATGAGTGAGACTGGTCACTCATCTTAAATGTCAGGACCAACTTGCCTAGCCCTGGGTTCCTACACTTCGTATTGGGTGACATAGGATTGGATGATGGATGGATGGATGGTAGTTTTTTTTTCTACAATTATATTGTATATTGCAATGTGTGTTTTGATGTCTAAAAAAAGCTGAAAGCCTGCAGAACACTGCCAAAATTAGGAGGGGTACTGTGCATAAAGGTTGGGTAAAGGTAGGGTATGGGTACAGTGGAGGATATTGCTCCATATCTGGACATTGCCCATATCCAGTTATGCCTTTGGCTCTATAATGTTGGATAATTGAGGGATTACTGATTACATGAGTAAAATCTTATCACTGCCCCATTCAAGTCTGATTACTTACCATCTCTGGAGGGTGAAGAGATGACTGCCATTATTCTCTCAATCAGGTCAATTGTGGAGGATCCCAGAAACATTGGCTTACCCAACAACATCTCACCCAGGATACACCCAAGGCTCCACATGTCCACTCCAAGTGTGTATCTGGATGAGTAACACCAAATTATCCTCACTCATTATATGGGGCAAAATGGGGTTGGATGATGAATGAATGAATATATGGTCAGAAAGAGTCAAGTATACTGAGTTGCATCACAGAAAGGAAGGTGAAGTGGTTGATACAATTATCTACAATACCATGGTTATCAATAAAACAACACAGTAACATAGTCAGTATTATACATAATCATTATAAATGTTTTACAGCACTTTAAATGCATGCATGTTAGCTATGCTTCACCTTATGGCTGATATTTAAACTGCACAACCTCTCTGGAAGAGAATGCTACAACATAATGGTGAAAAAGATGAAAGACAAAAAGTAGTGTCCAGTGAATGAGAAAGGTATGTGAGGATAGGGTAGCCTGGAGACACTTCTGTCAAGGCCATTCCCTGTCCAGGGGTTGCCAAGAGGAAGCATGGAGTCTGAGATAGTTATCAGGAGGAAGAGGACAATCTCTTGCTACCTCCATACTTACTCACCTGTCTTTCTTTGCACCTTGTCATCATATTTTTCCCTACAATAGCCTTTCATTCTCCATCCATCCACATGCATTTTTGTAACCAATTAATGCAACTGTCTTCCCTTACTCTCTCCATATGCCACCTTAGCCTATCCTCAACCAAGATCTTGCACATACCAGCATCTAAGCTAGACCTCTTCAGTGGCACATTACAAATGCATTTAATAATTTCCATTTTACTTTTTTCATTCTCCTTCCTGACTGCCCACATCCCACTATCATACAATGCTGCACTTAACACAGCTTATCCTTGTGTAGCCCTACTCATGTCTCTGAGATACTGGAAATCATTAACACACTTAAGGGATATAAATAGTATTACTGTACTGTATATCAATCTATCATTCCTAACTGGGGATGCTTAGTGGCAAAGACATGTTTCAGGGTAGAGAAAAAGCTTTTAATCTGTTAGTTTGTACACTGTGACTATGGATGTTTCTGTGCAATTATCAATGAATTGCTGAATACATTTAGGTCTGGAAGGAGTATTTGCAGTTTGGGCACTTACAGAGATTTTGAGAACCAGATCTCCATGAATTTTCAGGGCATACTGTACCTCCTTTCCTCTCCTAACCTTTTGGAGTTGAGCAGGATTTCAGGAGCTCTGCACCATCTTGTTCCTACATAGTTTGTCAATGTGGGGTCACCCTGTGGCTCCACCTGTGCTGACGGTTCAACAGATCGTGCCAGGCCGAAGTCTGCCACCTTCACCCGACAGTCACTATCCACCAGCAAGTTAGAAGGCTAGGAGGAGGATGAACAATGGTGAATTTAGGTTGTTTGGAACTGGGTGGCATGAGGAGATCAAAGAGAAGCTGGACTGCTGCTGAATACAGCCAGACTATCTTCACAGAAGATAAGGATGGTAAATGAGTTACAGATAAGCAAGGGTTAGTAAATGCTGTACAGCATTACAGTGCAGAACAGACGTTATCATAAATGATAAAGAGGTATGTTATATTCACATATGAAGAAGAGTTATGCTATTCTGGATATTCAGCATAGGAAGGAAATTCAGATTCATTTAGTCTCACGAATTCATTACAGTGACAATACAGTATTACATACTAAGGTTAGTTATACCAATGCTATACTGGTTATGACCAGGTAAAATTCAGGGTTGGAAGAAATTCTTACAAAGTGTATAACTACTCCAGTAATCCCTTCACAGTAATCATTTTTCTGTCTTTCTTTGAATGATATAAAGGAGATGTACTGTATTCAACACAGAAAGAGTCTCCCAGAGTCCAGGAATTAAAAACTTACTAAGTTGGCTAATTAGCAAACTAAAATCAATTTGCAATGCCCTGAGCACTCAATGATGCATGCCAGAGAAATCAGAATTTTTACTGGATAAAATGGAATAATTGCCAGAATGAGAAATGGACACCTACTTTATAAGAGCAAATGAATAAATGCAAAGTAAACCCAGTGTTCTGGGCAATAAGTTAATTGAACTGTAATAAAGAACACCATTTTTTATGTGCTATCAATAGATGAATATACGATGAGAAAGGGGGTGTAGGTACCTTGAGATCCCGATGGATAACAGACCCAGAGTGGAGGTATCGGGCAGCACGGAACAGTTGGTACATGATGTAACGACGGTGAATGTCCTCCAGCACACTGCCTTTCTTGATCATATTGTGCAAGACCGTCTCTGGTGAGTAAAAGTACATTAGCTTACAAAAAAAACAGCACTTTGTTAAAAAATTCCAGACTGATGGGACTGATACAAGAAACTAATTTTCAACTTAGTTTTCCCTGCCTAATAATGACAAGAATGGAGATGGGTACACAACTATGAAGGATAATCAACTGTAGCACCAGTCGAGCAGGGCAGTACTCCCAAGGAGGATGGAAAGCTGATGACAGGGAGAGCTGGAACTCCCGTTTCATCAGCCCTCAGGACTTGTTCCTGACCATCCCCCTTTGCTGAACTTTTTCAGTGTCTCAGTAACACAGAGAGTAGACCAGCATGCTCTCCAATACAAGTTTCTCTAACTGTCAACACCAGACTACATACACGCTACACACTACACTTCCTTTTCAAATTTTTTTTAAAAAATGGCAGCTGTAAATCATGCCTCGGAGTCCCCGGGGGGGGGACCATAAATGCCCCCACCATCCACCCCTCTCCCGGTGACGACTCTCAGAGCTGCCTGGAACCACTGTCTGACTCACTCCATCATTTCTGTAACATTCGCAGCCTTTCCTCTAACTTTTGCTCTGTTGAGCACCACCTCTTCTCCTCTAAACCTCACCTTCTCTTTCTCTCTGAGACTCAGCTGTCTGAGACAACTGACAGCAAACCCTTTTCTGTATCCTCCTACTTTCTCTATTCTCATTTCAAAGCCAAAGGTGGCTGTTGTGTATATGTACGCAACGATCTATCTTGCTCTCGTGTTCCTGAACTTGATTCTTCTGAATTCTCTACTCTCTGGCTTTGGCTCTCCTCTCATTCTCTGACTAAATTTATCTGTGCTGTTTACTTATCTCCTAATTCTACTGACTATCAAAAATTCTTTGACTATCTTATTTCTACGATGGAACACATTCTATCCATTTCTCCTTTCTCTGAAATCTCCATTCTAGGAGATTTCAATGTTCCATTCTAGGAGATTTCAGTGTTCACCACCACCTTTGGCTCTCCTCTCCTTTCACTGATCCACCTGGTGAACAAGCCTACATCTTTTCTATCCTTAATGACCTACAGCAGCTTGTACAGCACCCTACCTGTGTCCCTGACCGCCTTGGAGAGAGTTCCAACATATTTGACCTTTTCCTAACAACTAATCCTTCTGCTTACACTGTTAATCTTTTCTCTCCATTGGGCTCCTCCGATCATAACCTTATTACCTTAACCTGTCCTATCGCTCTGGTACAGCCTGTGGACCCTCCAAAGAAATGCCGCCTGTGGCACTTTGGAGCTGCAGACTGGGAGGCCCTCAGGCAGTACTTCTTTGATTTTCCTTGGAATGATTATTGTTTCCATGGCCGGGAGCCATCTGAGTGTGCCCTGCGCATTACGGAGGTTATTCTCTCGGGCATGGAAGCATACATTCCTTTCTCATATCCTCTGACCAATGCAAGAAAGCCTTGGTTTAATCACGCTTGTTCTAATGCTGTCCGCAACAGAGAGAGGGCCTTTAAAAGGTACCGGAGCCAACCCACCCCTGAATCACATCTTTTTTATATTTCTGCCCGGAATCGTGCTAAGTCTGTTTTTCACTCTGGTAAAAATAATTTCATCCGTGCTAAATGTTCCCAACTTTCCAACTCAAACTCTTCTCGCTCCTTTTGGCACCTTGCCAAAAACCTTTCTAACAACTTTACCTCACCATCCTTCCCTCCTCTTTTCTACTCTGATGGCTCTGTAGCTATTTCTTCAACTGATAAAGCAGATCTCTTTGCTCAGACTTTCTCCTCCAATTCTACCTTAGACGATTCCAGTGCTGTTCCTCCATCACTTCCCCCCTCAGACTTCCTCATGACTGGCATTAAAATTTCTTCTGCTGATGTATGTTCTGCCATCACTGGCCTCAATATTAACAAGGCATATGGGCCTGATGGAGTCCCTCCTGTTGTCCTCAAAAACTGTGCTTCTGTGCTTACACCCTGCCTAGGTAAACTCTTTCGCCTTTGTCTGTCAACTTGTACCTTTCCTTCTTGCTGGAAGTTTGCTCTAATTCAGCCAGTCCCAAAGAAGGGTGACCATTCCCAACCTTCTAACTATCGTCCAATTGCTTTAACATCCTGTGTCTCAAAAGTTTTCAAATCAGTTCTTAACAGAAAAATTTTAAAGCATCTTTCCTGTCACAACCTTCTTTCTGATCGTCAGTATGGGTTCCGTCAGGGACGCTCCACTGGCGATCTTCTCACCTACCTTTCCGACTCCTGGTCATCCTCCTTTCGGGACTTTGGCGAAAGCTTTGCCATTGCACTTGACATCTCAATGGCTTTCGATCGAGTCTGGCATAAATCTTTAATTTCCCCACTTCCCTCCTACGGTTTCTATCCTTCTATCTGTGCCTTCATCTCTAGCTTCCTTTCTGGTCGTTCTATAGCCGCTGTTGTAGACGGCCATCGTTCTTCTCCTAGACCTATCAACAGTGGTGTTCCTCAGGGCTCTGTTCTATCACCAACTCTCTTCCTTTTATTCATCAATGACCTTCTAAGCTGTACATCTAACTCTATCCACTCATATGCTGATGATTCTACCCTTCACCTTTCCATTCGGTTTCCGCAGCGTCCATCTCAGCAGTTACTTCAACAAAAAAGGGATGAGGCTATGGCACACCTAATGTCTGACTTGGCTCGTATCTCTGATTGGGGTAAAAATAATCTTGTTATATTTAATGCATCAAAAACTCAGTTCTTACACTTATCAATCTGACAAAACCTTCCTCAGGATTACCCACTAATGTTTAATAATGTCCAGCTCAGTCCTGCATCATCCTTGAACATGCTTGGGGTTTCATTCTCTCGGGATTTGTCTTGGATCTCTTGTGAAATCTGCTTCCAAGAGAGTAGGTGTGCTAAGCCGATTCCGAACTTTCTTTACCCCTGCACCTTGTTGACCTTGTACACGGGTTTTACTCGCCCGTGTATGGAGAACAACTCTCATGTGTGGGGTTGCTCCCCACATGCAGCTCTTCTCAATAGGGTGAAGTCAAAAGCTTTTCGTCTCATTAACTCTCCTCCTCTTACTGATTCCCTTCAACCTTTGTCTCTTCGCCGCACTGTTGCATCTTTATCTCTCTTCTGTCGCTACTTCAACGGTCATTGTTCCTCTGAACTCTCTGCTTGCATCCCTCCACCTCTACGATGGGCAAGTAGTACCCGTCTGGTGACAAACTCCCATCCCTTTTCTGTCCAACTCTCTAATGCAAGAGTTAACCATTACTCCCAGTCCTTCATTTATGCAACTGGTCAACTCTTGAACTGTCTTCCTCTGTCTGTATTTCCTACTTCCTATGATCTCCAGTCTTTCAAACGCAGTGTATCCAGGCATCTCAAAATGAACGGATCTTGAATTTGGCTCTCGTTTGTATTGTCTTTGCTTTTTCTTGGAAGGAACAGTATGCGGGCCTGTGGCCTTTGGTTCCTTCTTCCTTGCATTAAAAAAAAAAAAAAATGACATGGTAGGGTACACAGGGGTGGTGAGGCATGGTAAGGTAGGCAAGGATGTTGCGGATGGGTAGGGTAGGCAGGAGTGTTGAGGATGAGTAGGGTAGGCAGGGGTTTTTAGGCAAGGTATCATTTCAAGGGGTGGTGAGACAGAACAGAGTTGTGGTTGTAGTAATAGTAGTTGTTCCCTAGGCAGTCTGGCCAAACAGCCCCGAGTCCCTAAGGAAGGCCATGGCCGAGACCGGGCTTTCTCACAGAGCTCTCAAGGAGTGTGTGTTGTGTTGTTGGCATGGGTGATTGTGTGCAGTGCAGTCTTCCATAATGTGCTTAATAGTATGGGGAGTTGTGTTATATCCTGGACAGGCATCAGTGATGGAGTCATCCAGCCTCTTCTGATAAAACTTAAGAGGGCTGGATGATGCCTGCATCTCAGTCTGGCCAGGTGGACCCCATCCTCACGAGGGAGATAGGATTCAGTCGGATGGATATCAGGAGGCTGTGCATGCAGCTGTGTGTTGTCTTTAAGTGACTGAATGGAGCGGAAAGTGATTTGAGTATGGATATGCTTCTGAAAGCTGGTCTAAGGCAGGCGAGGGGGGAGAGATGACAGTATTTGTGTATGATATCGTGTGCTGGGTGTTGTTTTGATGTTCCTTGGTATGTGTGGATGTGCCGCCATGTAGTGTACTGGATGTTGTGGGTTTGTGGAGGCTGCAGCAAGATTTTGGGTGCCTCTCATGTCTAGATGATCCTTGACTTTGAGGACTTTGGTTTCTTGGTGTGCGTGGTCTGTGGGTGTAGTAGTGTAGTAGGTGTTTAGGACCTTGTTCTGTATGGTCTGAAGAGTGTTATAGTGTGTTTAAGTGAGGTTAAGGGCCCAAGCAGGGCTTGCATAATTCATCACTGAACGTATATATTGTTTGTATACTGTGGTGGTGGTTTCTTTGTTGTGTCCAAATGTATGGGCAAGTGACCTCAAGGCATTGAGTCTTGGTGTTAATTCTGATGTTTGTGATGTGTTGTTTAAATGACATTGATGTACTGTATGTTACACCAAGGATTTTGTGTGTGTGTGTGTGTGTGCATGTGTGTGTGGTAGGGAAGTGTTGTTTATGGTGAGGTGTGGAATGTGACTATTTTCTGCTGTCTGGTTTTTGAGAAGGGTCACTAGATTTGGCTGGGGCTATTTTGAGCCTGTTTGTGGTGAACCATGCATGTATTGTGTTGAGATAAGGTTGGAGGATGTATGCGGCTGTGTTTGAATTTTGGTGTGTACATGTGAGTGTTATGTCATCTGCCATCTGCTTAGGAAGCTGTGTGTATGTGTGGTGTGTGGGGTGTGGGTATGTCGTGCATGTATAGGTTAAAGAGTGTAGGGGACAAAACAGATCCTTGGGGGATGCCATTTATGAAGTTTCTGATGTTTGAAGACTGACCGGCAAATGTTACATGTGCACATCTGCCTTCTGAGTAGTTTGCCAGTCATCTTTTTGTGTTATTGTGCATGTTTGTGTTGAATATTTTGTTTGTGAGGTTGAGGCGGGGGGTGGCACCAAAAGCTTTGCTAATGTCTAATGTGACAAGGAGTGTTCTGTGTGGTGGCCTAAATGAATTCATGCTATCAAAAACTCTTTGTGTAAGGTCTGTAAGAAGAGTGCATGTGGGGTGTTGTGGCCTAAAACCATGTTGTGATGGGGCTAGGGGGGTGTGAGATGTAACTAGTTGTAGTACCAGTCATTCAGTGACTTTGGAGGGGGTGCAGAGGAGTGTGATGGGGCAGTGTGAGGAAGGTAACGTGGGTCTTTGTTGGGTTTGGGGATAGTGATGATAACGCCATGCTTCCAGATGTTGGGTATTATGTTATGTGAGTAGCTGTAGTTTGATATGTTGGTGAGTGCTTGTATGCCTTGTGGTCCAAGGTGTTTAAGGCTTATGTTGCTTATGTTGTCTGGTCCACAGGCAGATGAGAGCTTAAGGTTGCTAATGATGTGCTTTGTCTGGTTGTAAGTGAATGGTGCGAAGTCTGGGTCTGTGGGGAACTGTCACTTACGTTGGATGATATGTCGGTCTTCGCGATGGGGGTTTAGATGGCTGACTTGTGAAAAGTGATTTATGAGGGTGTTTGCTTGTTGTTTGTTTGAAGGTATGGTGTCTGCTGTTGTGAGTGATGGCAGTGTGTGATTGTGTAGCGTTGGTGTTGGAGAGTGTGATACTGTTCAGTGGTTTGTAGAGTTTGCTGGTGTTTGTTTTGCGATCAAGTGTTTGGAGATAATTATTCCAATTTAGTGTTTCCTGTTCTGATATTTTATTGTTCGTTTGAGTGTTGAGTTCTTGTATTTGTTGTATGGTGTCATGTGTATGAAGTGTTGGGGAGTGTCGTAGATTGTCCTGTTGACTGATGAGGCCTTGAATTTCTGGTGTGAAGTTGGGGTTGTGTCTTTCTGTTGCCTCTGGGGATGTCTTTTGTCTGAGTGTAGTATAATTGTATTGAAAGTGTGCACAGTGGTGTTGATATTTGTAATGGACATACTGTTTTATGTTTCAAAGTGTTGCTCTGTTTCAGTTGTGAAGGCCTCCCAGTTGGCTTTCTTATAATCAGTGTATGTGTGTCTGGCCAGCTGGGGTGATACTGGTTTTGGTAGTGATGATGATTGGGAGGTGGTCAGAGCTGAGGGTTTACAGGGGTGGTTAGGCAGGGTAGGGTAGGCAGAGGTGTCGATGCACGGTAGGGTAGGCAGAGGTGTCGATGCACGGTAGGGTAAGCAGGGATGGAGGCAGAGTATAGTAGGTGGGGGTGACTCTGCAGGGCAGGTAGGTAGGGGTGGTGAGGCAGGGCAGGTACATAGGGGTGGTGATGCAGGGCAGGTAGGTAGGGGTGACAAGGCATGGCAGGAAGGCAGGGGTGGTGAGGCAGAGTAGGGGAGACAGGGGTGTCATGGCAAG
>JAGKTI010003674.1:11402-23213 GCA_018397915.1 Birgus latro
GTAGGGTAGGCAAGGTTGGTCAGCAGGGTAGGGTAGGCAGTTGCAGCAAGGCAGGGTAGGGTTGGCAGGGGTGATGAGGCAGGGTAGGGTAGGCAGGGGTGGCAAGGCAGCGTAGGATAGACAGGGGTGGCAAGGCAGCATAGGATAGGCAGGGGTGATGACAAACCAACTCACGATCTCAAGGTAAGTAATAAGCAACTCAGTTAACCCTTAGATGTTTATGGGCGCGATTCAGATTCCAAGCACTCGTTACCATTTGATGCAGGCTGCGTCTGCGCACATTTCAACTGCTCATTGCCATTTGATGCCAGTTGTGTTGAACAAAATGGCCTCTGTTTTTGAGGTTTGATATTATTTTGCATCTATTACTGGGTGAGAACAAAGCACTACTTTCGTCCCCGTGTATTCCTCTCCCATGCTCAATCCACCCTGCACCCAGCGTCGCCCCACTGCCCCAGTCAGTGTGCTACGAGCCTTGCTTGAGCGCAAGATAATTTCCTTTTGCTCTTCAGAAAATCAGCCCTAATTGACCTACAGTAATTCTTTATACACCAAAATGTAGCCATATAAATTCCCTATAACTTTTTCTCAGTAACATTTACAATAAAAATTATATTTCTGTGAGAAAAACTGAAAAAAACTGAAGTAAAAAAATAATTAAGGTATAATTTCCAGTCGACTGATCTTTTTTTACAATGCCATAAGCAGGTACATTTATTCAGGATTACAGTGAAACAAAATTATGATTATCGAAGCAGAAAAAAGGGTGTGAGAATAAATTGTTTATGAACTATTGAGTGAGTGGGAGTAGTGCAGTGACGGGGGGTGTCTCTCAGTGCGTGGCCTTGGTGCCCAGGACTGTGTCCCAAGTACAGTAGAACCTCGATTATCCACAAGCCAGTCAACCAGAGTTGGTGCTAAACCGGACAGTTTAAAGAAAATTTCCAAAACTGATCAACCGGGGAAAATCCAGGACCTAACCGGCATTTCAAATTCTTCGCGCAACCATCCCGCCCGAAAGTTTTCATTCCTTCGTCACCGAGCGCATCACCGCAGTCCCCGCCATTGTTTTGAGGCTTAACAATGTCGTAATATTTGGTGGAATGTTAGCCATGGTTCCTGGCTGTTCGTGGATAGATACTGATGAATCATTTCGAAAGATCATCCGATTCATGGAGAGAAATCCAGCCTACACAGCTAATGAACTGCTTCATTTTCATAGCTATTAATGATGACTTCCAAAATCACTTGTCGTGTAGCAATCAGACATTCATACATCAGGGACTTTTTCACGAGGGGTATACATGTGAAAACAACAGACATTTCATTCGTATCCTCCTGCTCATTTGTAGGTTTCCCAGACAGTGATGCATCAACGTCCACACCAGCAAGTACTCCAGCAAAAACAGCTGCTCCACCAGTCTCCCCCATCAGCCTGTTCGACCCCCAGCCAGCCTATCCACTCACGACTCACGTCGATGAGCCTGCATCACCCATAATTCTGTGGTTCCGAGACAATTCACTACCAAGTCAATTCTCTGTCAGACAATTCACCGTCAAAACATGGACGATTCCCCGTCAGGACAATTTGCACCCTGGACGATTCCCCATCATTCTACAAATACATTAAAAATACTTTAATAACTACATTTCAGCGAGATCCATCAAAGTCTACGTTCAGTAGCGTAGGCTTTGGATATTATTTATTAGTTGCACCTTTAGTCAATAATTGTTTTTTCCTCACTGTAGTCGCCTGTGAATTATATTCTAGCAGTTGTCTTGTTACTGTTGTGGCAACGAGTTTGACTTGCCAGCGAATTGTCCTGAAACCATCAGTCCTTGCTGAAGACTTCTTTATAGTTTTTTTTTTCCATTATTGTTGATGACTAATAGCTTTCAAAAATAGTTTCACACTGCATTTTTTTTTTAATGTGCACCGAAACTTATTCCTGGCGAAATATGCATGATGCTCCGTCATTCACGTGTTGTTTAGGTCAAAAGCTTGAGATAGGTAATGAGGACTTTCAAGAGGCTTAGTGGCAATCCTTGGCGATTAAAATTTTTATGGCGAGTATTAGGGGGAAAACTAATTGGTTAGGTTAGGTTAGAATGCAGTATGCATCAGTGATGTGTCCACTGTCCAGTCGGTGAGATCATATGTAAACACACGTCCTGAGTATCGTATGACAGACATTTATAATTATCCTTAACTATATTTTTAACAAAAAATATGAGGCTCATAGAACCTAACCCCCTATTTTACATGTAAATATATGTCACATTTTAGCTAATAGTGTAGTAAGGATAATTACAGTTTCAGTTAAATAAAATACACTGAAAGCGTTAGGCCCATTTTATGTCCCTGCGGGCTGCGACCCATCAAAATTCCTCTAGTTTGAGAATCACTGGTGTAAGAGAACAGGAAATGGGTGTTAATCGATTTTCCAGAAAAATCGATTTTCTTGCATTTTGAATTCCCCGTTGCTCACGGATAATCGAGGTTCTACTGTACTTGCTCACGGTTGGATGCAGCCTGCGTCAATTAGTAATGAGAGGGTTAACTGTTCCATTGTGACTGCAAGCAGTGATTGGAAAAAGACAAAATACAGTAATCCCTCAATTATCTGATGTAACAGAGCCAAAGGCATGTCTGGGTAGTGGTAATGTCCAGATAATGAACAATATTCCTCTACTGTACCCAGAGCCTACCTATAATCAACATCCAACCTATACCTAAACTATTTGTACAGTACCTCTGCTTACTTTGGCAGTGTTTTCCTGTCATTCGACCATATTTAGACATCAAAACACATAGGAATATAAAAAATACTTTTTAATACCAAGAAAACCATTAAAAAAAAACACTGAAAAACAAAACACCCTTCCTACACACTACTATGTACAGTACCCTTCCTAATTTTGGCACTGTTTTCTGGTCATTCTGCCATGTTTAGACATCAAAACACACATAGGAATATCCAGAGTAATGCTAAACACCAAGAAAACCATGAAACACACACACACACACACCCTACCTATACACTACTGTATTTACAGTATCTCTCCTAATTTTGACACTGTTTTCAGGTCAAACTGCCACATTTAAACATCAAAACACAATGTACCTTGGAACTGCAAGCTTGCATCCCTCCACCTCTACAACGGGCACGTAGCACCCGTCTGGCAACAAACTCTCATCCCTATTCTGTCCAACTCTCTAATGCAAGAGTTAACCGTTACTCCCAGTCCTTCATTTACGCAACAGGTCGACTCTGGAACTGTCTCCCTCTGTCTGTATTTCCTGCTTCCTTTGATCTCCAGTCTTTCAAGTGCGGTGTGTCCAGGCATGATCGGATCTTGACTATGGCTCTCATTTGTATTGTTTTTGTTTTTTTCTTGGAAGAAAAAGTCTGTGGGCTCCTGCCCTTTGGTTCCTTCTTCTTTGCATTAAAAAAAAAAAAAAAAAAGGAATATTCCAGTGTAATGCTAAACAGCAAGAAAACCATGAAAGAAAAAACACTCTAGCTATACACTGTTGTAAGTACACTCTCACCAAAAAGTTCTCGAAGCCTGAAAGCATCATGCTTTCTGTGAAATTGGAATGATGAGTCTAAAAACAACTCCCAATGTATTTAGTGGATGGTAGCCCTGAGAATCATTTTCGAGGTGAATGGAAGAGTTGCCAGAGGCTCATAACCACTGCCTGTTGTGGAATCATACACTTTTTCGTCTTTGTCGTTCGATAATCTTAATTCATATCCATTATTATGAAGTGAAGTGTCGCAGTAATAAATACTCAGACACTTCCACTGAAGCTTGACTAGTTGCTTGTATTTGACCTGAATATGTTATCTCAGCAAGCTCCTTCCCTTCAGCTCGATAAAATAGTCTGATGTTAGCCTAAGCGATGTTACTCATGTATCTGTCTATCTATCTATTGCCAGATGCCTCAATCCCGCACGGGGTGGCCACAAACAAATCGCCTCCATGTTGCTCTGTACCCCGCCATTTCACTACCCCGCTCCCAACTCACACCCCCCTCTTTCATATACCTCTCCACTCTATCCCTCCATCTCATCCTCAGCCTCCCCCTCCACCTCACTCATATACACTCTCCTCATTAGTCTCTCACTCTCCATCCTCTCCACATGCCCAAACCACCTTAACGTGTTTCTCCTAACGCTTCCTATCACGTCCACAACCACACCACAACACTCCTTCACTTCCTCATTTGTTAGTCTGTCTCTCCATGTGACTCCACATGCACCTCTCAAATAACTCATTTCCACTGCTCTCATTCTTGACTTCTGTCCTTCCAACAGGGTCCAAGCTTCACTTCCATATGTTAGAGTTGGTATCACAATACTGTCATGTAACAACTTTTTCACTTCCATGCTCACCTCCCTGTTTCTTATCACTGCTTTCAACGAACCAGCAACCTTCCTTCCCTGCTGCACCCTTTTGAGCACTTCACCCTCCAGACTTCCATCCTTACTCATCACACTACCCAAGTACTTAAATGCACTCACATTCTCCATATCCTTCCCATCCAGTCTCACTGTACATTCACTGGTTTCACTTCTCTCGAAGACCATCACTTTACTCTTCCCAACATTCACCTTTAGATTCCATTTCTTGCACACTCTCCCAAACTCATCTACCAAGCATTGCAGCTCCCCTTCGTCTTCGCTCAACAACACAGTATCATCTGCAAACAACAGCACATGGAGTTTCCAAACACTGCCCTCTCTCACTAGGGCTGCTCCAACATCCACTGCCCGACCTTGTATCTCTTTTATAACCCCATCCATGTACAGATTGAACAACCATGAAGACATGACACATCCTTGTTTCAAACCAACCTTCAAATGGAAAGATTTACTCAGTTTGCCATCCACACGCACTGCAGCCTTTGCACCCTCATACATACTCTTCATTGCCATCAACCCATCGTTTCGTTTCGTTTTTGAAGGCTGCAACATGCTTGCATGCGTCGGCCTTTTTGGATTGGAGCGTGTAGCATTTTATGACCGGATGCCCTGATGTCTACCAATGACCCTTGGGTGGATTCGATCCTCCGACCCTACGGCCAGAGCGGAGCGCTCTAACCCACTGAGCCACGGCTGCTACATCCACTCCATATATTCTTAATACCTTCCACAAACCTTGTCTATCCACCCTGTCATATGCTTTCTCCAGATCCATGAAGGCTGCATACAACTTCTTCCCCTTCTCTAGAAACTTTTCCACTAAGGATCTAAGAATGAATATCTGGTCTACACAACCTCTTCCCTGCCTAAAACCTCCTTGTTCTTCTCCAACTAATTCCTCTGTTATTTCCCTAACTCTGTCAATAAGTATCCTGCCATATACTTTTCCTATTACACTGAGAAGCCAAATGCCCCCATGATTACCACACACTGCTTTTTCCCCTTTTCTTTTGTACATAGGAATAATTATACCTGTCTTCCAATCCTCCGGGACTCAACTTATGGGAATGGCCAATGACATAGGTGTGGCGCATGGTCCCTTTAAGCCGCTAATCTACCTGGGTGCAATGCTTAGCATTGGCCCGAGACGTGTATCATGTACGACGGGTGCTTCATGGAGGCCTGATATCCGCATGTGGCACCTCACCTGTCAGTGGTTACTGTGAATGGAAGAGTTGCCAGAGGCTCATAACCACTGCCTGTTGTGTAATCATACACTTTTTCGTCTTTGTCGTTCAGTAATCTTAATTCATAGCCATTATTATAAAGTGAAGTGTCGCAGTAATAAATACCCAGACACTTCCACCGAAGCATAGCTAGTTGGTTGTATTTGACCTGAATATATTATCTCAGCAAGCTCCTTCCCTTCAGCTCGATAAAATAGTCTGACGTCAGCCTAAGCGATGTTACTCATGTATCACAATGGTTAAATTATATTAGAATATCAACTTATGGGAATGGCCAATGATATAGGTGTGGCGCGTGGTCCCTTTAAGCCACTAATCTACCCGGATGCAATGCTTAGCATTGTCTCGAGACGTGTATCATGTATGGCGCGTGCTTCATGGAGGCCTGATATCCACATGTGGCACCTCACCTGTCTGTGGTTACTCATTAATTTCTAACACCCTCCATTTTCATAGATTAATAGTAATACTAGGAATATCAGTGGTAAGCTATACCACAGAAATGATCTTTTGGTTTCAGTAGTAGATTGCAACACAATTTACTTTATCAGACGTGATAAATACAATACATCAAAATGCACTAGACATTACTGTAATGGCTTGGAAGTGCGTCATCAGAATCAAGCATACCAAGCATTCCGAGATGGTCCCTTTAAGTAGCTAATTTTCTCGTATGTCCTGTATTGGACATCAGTTGTTACAAGTTGAGAATTCCCATGGGTTGATGGAAATTAGGTTGTAATCTTTTTGGTTAGGGCACCACTTGGTGGGGAGGGCCCTTGGTATGGAGGGTGGTGTTGAAGGCATGGTGTGGTTGGGGGTCGTCCAGGGCTTACGTTGAGCGGGTTTATGGGTTGGATTTCGGCTTACTGCCCCGACATGTTGAGGGGTGGGGCGGGCGGCAAGGAGTCAACGGACCAACTGGATGTCTCTGTCGAGATCTCCCGTGGGGTCATAGATGCTAAAGTGCTCTTTAATGATGTTGGGGAGGATCCTGATAAGGGTACTGAAAGTATGTAGGTACCGGGTAGCTGTGTCGGCTCCCGGGTATGTGGCGGACATGGCCTGGATGAGGGTATCATCTAGGTTTCTTTTGTAAGTGAGGGTGTCGAGTTGTGACAAGGCGACGACCTTTCCTAGTGGTGGTGTGACAGCCTGGGTCACGATCTGCTTGAATTGGGCCCATGTCAGTTCAGAGACGATTTTTGCAGTGATGCGGGAGACTGTTTTGCTTAGGTGTGGTAGGGTTACTGCTCCCCCCCCCCAAGCCTATATCCAGAAAGGGTTTGATCATGCACATGTATGTGTCGATATCATACTGTTCGGAGTCAAATCTAGGTATGGGTACGTGCGTTTTGGTGGCCATTTTGGTACTTTCCCTTTTTGTTCCTTTGTGTTCTTTTGCCAGATCGAGAACCACCGCTTGCCACCAGTGTTATGCTCTGTGTTTTAGGTGCAACTAAGACACAGACACAAGCCTAATTGGGTTCTTGAATTCAAAACTGGGCAAGAACACATACTCAAGGAACAGGGCACAAACACAGGCTAACCAGTTTTACACGTATATTACCATATATCGACATAGTACAATATCAAAAAATATATGTGGCATTTACTAACTGTTAAGGTACATTCCAAGGACAGCACACAAATATAGCATAGGTACACCTTAGGGACTACAAGTCTGGCAAATACTGAATGTCTCTGTCGAGACAACACACAATTTAACACAAGTTCACAATCACAGGGCCTCAAAGGGAAGTTAACACACAAACCCCTGGGGAAGAGTTAACACTGGGGACACTGAACCTTCGTATCCATGGGGAACGTACAGAGGGTCATAGAGTCACTAGGGGGAGAGTTAACCCGGGAGTGGAACCACGTTCAGAGAGGGAGGGGAATTACACAGTTTAACATAACCCCCTTGCGGTGATTGGTCCAGGGGAATGGCAATCAGATTCACGAGGGGGGAATACACTTTCACTGGGGGAATCAGGGGGCCCAATGTGGTACATTAACACAAGGGAAATTTAGGGCTCTACACAGATATACTGAGCCTCTGCTTCTGCATTGTACACAGTTAAAACATGAGTTTACACAGTGGAGGGGGTTTTGCACTGGGGAGGTTCACTGATAGTTCTATGAATACTAAAGGGTCACTCACAGTTCTCTAAGTTTACACCGGGAGGTTCAGGTGGCGGCCCAGTGTGGGAGGTAGGCCATCAGAGGTGTGTTCTTGGGCCTCGTGGTGAGTTGTCCAATGTGGGCGGCTGGGCAGCATGGCGAGAGGCCTTCTCTGGCCTCTCCTGGAGGAGCCCTCAGGTGTGGAATGGCCCTCGGGGCTAGGGCTGAACAGGGCCAGGAAGAGGGCAGCTCTGCACCAGCCTCTGGAGGTGGTGGACGGCCTTAGGCTGGGTGGCCTCAGGCTGGGTGGAACCCGGGGTCGGTGGCGTGCCCCTCGGTGGCTGAGGGCTGCAGTCTCGCTGGGGAGGGGAGTTCGTCAGGGATCGTCTGCTGCTGCGGTGTCCCAAGGAATCCGGGGGCATGGAGGGGATGGCTGCACTGACAGGATGCCCGCTACTGGCACACTCCAGACGTCCTGCCACTGCAACCCTGTAGGGGAGCAATCTCCACCGCAGGTGGTGTGGGGGGAGGACGAGGGACATCTTGCTTGGCCACAGGAGGGGTGGGCTGAGCCAGAGACGTGTCCCTCAGTGGGTGCCTCCGGACTGGTGGAGGAGGGAGAACTGTCAGTTGCTTCCTCAAGGTGGCAGGTCCAATGGACGCCGCCGGAACTCCACACTGGGGTCAAGGAAGAAGGTTCCGAGGAAGCTCCTTCGGCCTGGCAAATCCGGTAGATGTTGCCCAGGCTCCCGTGCCGGGAAGTGGGGGTAGGAGATCTGGTGGAAGCTCCCCCCACCTGGTAAGTCTGGGGGACGTTACCGGGGCACCACTCGTCCTGGTGGCAGCAGGATGGAGAGATCCGGCAAATGCTCCCACTCCTGTAGGTCCAGCGGACGCTGCCACAGTCCTGCTGCCGGGGGAAAGTCGCAGCCGAGGAGTACTGTACCTGGCAGATGCCTCCTCTATGGTAGGTCCGGCAGATGCTACAAAGGCTCTGCTTCCTTCCCTGGGACAAAAAGCAGGGGAGATCTGGCAGACGCTCCCATGGCGGCTAGTCTGGCGGACGTAGCTGTGATGCTGCCCCCAGAGGTGGGTGGCAGAAGAGGGAGAACTGGTGGTCGCTGCCTCTGCAACTCTGGTGGAGGTTACTGCGCCGCTGCTCCCCTGGGGTGATGTAGGGCTGGGAAGACCGGCAGTCGTTCCTCGTCTTTTCGCAGTTCCGATGGAAGCTGCCGAGGGCTAAGTGGGACTGTTCTATGACGAGTCCCACCCTGAGTCTTCTGAGGGCTGCCGCGGCAGGAAAGTAGTCTGCCCGGACTGCTAACTTGCCGGCAGGAGAGTAGTCTGCCTGGACTGCTAACTTGCCGCTGGTCTGCTTATGATGAAAAAGGACATATGGCCGCAGGTAGTAGTAGTAGTAGTTATTCCCCAGGCAGTCCGGCCAGACAGCCCCGAATCCCTAAGGAAGGCCACGGCCGAGACCGGGCTTTCCCACAGAGCTCTCAAGGAGTGTATGTTGTGTTGTTGGCGTAGGTGATTGTGTGCAGTGCAGTCTTCCATAATGTGCTTAATTGTATGGGGTGCTGTGTTACATCCTGGACAGGTGTCAGCGACAGAGTCATCCAGCCTCTTCTGATAACTTAAGAGGGCTGGATGATGCCCATATCTCAGCCTGGCCAGATGGACCCTGTCCTCACGAGGGAGATAGGATTCAGAAAGATGGATATCAGGAGGCCGTCATGCAGCTGTGTGTTGTCTTTAAGTGACTGAATGGAGCGGCGAGTGATTTGAGTATGGATATGCTTCTGGAAGCTGGTCTGAGGTGGGAGGGGGGAGATGACAGTATTTGTGTATGATATCGTGTGCTGGGTGTTGTTTTGATGTTCCTTGGTGTGTGTGAATGTGCTGCCATGTAGTGCAGTGGATGTTGCGGGTTTGTGGAGGCTGCAGCGAGAATTTGGGTGCCTCTCATCTCTAGATGATCCTTGACTTTGAGGACTTTGGTTTCTTAGTGTAGGTGGTCTGTAGGTGCAGTAGCTGTGCAGCCTGTGATTATTTTTAGGGCCTTGTTTTGTATGGTCTGAAGAGTGTTATAGTGTGTTTTAGTGAGGTTAGGAGCCCAAGCAGGGCTTGCATAATTCATCACTGAAAGTATATATTGTTTGTTTACTGTGGTGATGGTTTCTTTGTTGTGTCCAAAAGTTGTATGGGCAAGTGACCGCAGGGCATTAAGTCTAGGTGTTAATTTATTTTTGATGTGTGTGATGTGTTGTTTAAATGGCAGTGATGTATTGCATGTTACATCAAGGATTTTGAGTGTGTGTGTGGTAGCAGAGTGTTGTTTATGGTGAGGTGTGGGATGTGACTGTGTTCTGCTGTCCAGTTTGTGAGAATGATCACGGTAGATTTGGCTGGGGCTATTTTGAGTCTGTTTGTAGTGTGTTGAGGTAAGGTTGGAGGATGTGTGCCGCTGTGTTTGCATTTTCGTGTGTACATGTAAGTGTTATGTCGTCTGCATAGGAAGCTATGTGTATCTGTGGTGTGTGGGTATGTCCTACATGTATAGGTTAAAGAGTGTAGGGGACAAAACTGATCCTTGGGGGACGCCATTTGTGAAGTTTCAGATGTTCGAAAACTGACCAGCAAAAGTTACATGTGCACATCTGCCTGCTAAGTAGTTTGCCAGCCATCTTTTTGTGTCATTGTGCATGTTTATGTTGAATATTTTGTTTGAGAGGTTGTGGAGGGGGATGGAATCAAAAGCTTTACTAATGTCTAGTGTGACAAGGAGTGTTCTGTGTGGTGGCCTAAATGAATTCATTCTATCAAAAACTCTTTGTGTAAGGTCTGTAAGAAGAGTGCTTGTGGGGTGTAGTGGCCTAAAACCATGTTGTGATGGAGCTAGGGGGGTGCGAGGTGTAACTAGTTGTAGTACCAGTCTTACAGTGACTTTGGAGGAGGTGCAGAGGAGTGTGATGGGGCAGTGTGAGGAAGGTAACATGGGGTCCTTTTTGGGTTTGGGGATAGTGATGATAATGCCATTCTTCCAGATGTTGGGTATTATGTTGTGTGAGTAACTGTAGTTTGATATGTTGGTGAGTGCTTGTATGCCTTGTGGTCCAAGGCGTTTAAGGTGTATGTTGCTTACGTTGTCTGGTCCACAGGCAGATGAGTGCCCGAGGTTGCTGTTGATGTGCTTCATTTGGTTGTAAGTGAAAGGTGCAAAGTCTGGGTCTTTGGGGAACTGTCTCTTACGTTGGATGATACGTCAGTTGTCACGATGGGAGTTTAGGTGGCTGACATGTGAAAAGTGATTGATGAGAGAGTTTGCATGTTGTTTGTTTGAAGGTATGGTGTCTGTTGTTGTGATGGCAGTATGTGACTGTGTAGTGTTGCAGTTGGAGAGTGTTTCGTTTCGTTTCGTTTTTGAAGGCTCCAACATGCTTGCATGCGTCGGCCTTGGTCACCAAATGGCGGCTTTCCATGCTGCTCGATCCCTGGCAGCCTCCCTGTTCAGTTCCTTAACCTTTAAGTCACACTTGATGACCTCGTCCCATGTCTTTCTTGGTCTACCCCTCCCCCAATATTAACACTTCTCACCCTCTGTACCCAATTATCATCCCCCATCCTCTCCACATGTCCAAACCACCTCAGCCTACCTTTCCTCATCACAACACTAATACACTCCAGTCCCATCCTACCTCTCAACTCTTCCATCGTAAACCCAGCCTCCCCAGGCCTTGCACACAGGGACGCACTGCACATCCACCTAATCATTGTCATTTCTGTACGTTTAAACCTGCGAATATCCTCTTCCTTTACTGCCCAGGTCTCACTACCATACAGCATCACACTCCTAACACATGCTGCATACAAAGACCCCTTAGCACGTAAGGAGAGTCCTCTCAATGTCAGGAGAGGCAACAGCTCCCTGAACTTCTTCCAACCACTTCTCACCCTAGCAACCGAGCTAACTCCAGCCCCACCTCCGGCACATAACATGTCTCCCA
>JAGKTI010003674.1:27720-42674 GCA_018397915.1 Birgus latro
TGTCCCTCTCTTTTTTCGCTATTATACACCTTCTATTAAACCACACCTTTTTCCTGTTTTCTTTCCCACTTACTCTTGGCACATATTTTTCCACTCCCAGATTGTAGAGGTCTAAAAAGATATCCCACTTCCTCTGTATCTCTCTTGTTTCTCTGAACCCTCTCCAGTCCGCATTTTCAAAAAATTTTCTCAATTCTGCAAAGTTTGCTTTCCCAAAGTTGTATCTTCCTTGCCTATAAAGCTTATCTCTTGGCAACACGTTCCCTATCATCATCTGGAACTCAATGACCACATGATCACTCTTTCCTATAGGACACAGATAATTTAATGATTCAATTACTTCAGGTTCTTTGGATAGTAGCAAATCTAATCTTGCTGGTGTGTCATCACCTCTGAATCGTGTCTCTTCTTTAACCCACTGTGTCATTACATTATTCATTGCTATATTTAACAATTTTGTGCCCCACGAACCTTCGCTGCCTCCCAAGTCCCATTCCTCCCAGTTCACCTCTTTACAATTAAAGTCACCCATTAGGATTATATTGTTGCTTTTCACGATCACTTTCTGTAGATAACTAACCATGTCTGACAACATCTCCTGGTATTCATCGTCATTCCATGCTCTCGTCTTAGGGGGAACATATACCACTGACATCTCTCTTACCATTCTCCCCAGTTTCTAATTTCAAATTTATGGCTTCGGCCCTGCCCTCTGCCATTTCCACAGTATCTACGTTTATATTGTCCTTCACTGCTATCATCACTCCTCCTCCCATTTTTTCTTTTCTGTCTCTTCTCCATAATTTGTATTTCCCACCTCCCATATGAATATCAATATCTTCTTTCAATTTAGTCTCTACAAAGCACATAACATCAGGTTCGTGTGCCCTCAAAAAATCATTGATTTCTAACCTTGCCGATATTAGTCCATCAATGTTTGTGTACACCACTTTCAAACTTTTTTCATCGTTTTTTATACTCTCGTCTCCCCTTCCTTCCGTCGGTACCACATTCTCAATTTCTGGTCCATAACTCTCCAATAGAACTCTGTCTTCTCTTTCTCCGTTTGTTGTTCGTTTTTTATCTTTGCTTCCTTTACTAACTCCTTTAATTTAGCTCTTTCCTCTTCATTTGCATCTCTCCTAATCCAAACATTTTTAAACCCCTCTTTCACTGACAATTTCCACGTTCTACTTATGATTTCATTCACTATTACTTGGGACTTAAACTTTACTTTCATGGGCCTTGCCCCACCATCCTCGTACTTTCCTAACCTAAACACTTCTTCAATCTCTTCTTGGGCTTCATTGTTTCCTTCCATAACCAGTGATATTATTTCTTTAGCCTTGCTCAGTTCCTCTCTTTCTCTTTCAGATCTCACTGTCATTCGTTTTTCTTTTATTCCTGAAATTATCACACATTTTTTCTTGTCTGCTACATCCCTGACCAAAGATTCTCTACTTCTTAGTACTCTAACCACTCCCTTTTCCACTTTTTCCTTACTTTGTTGCTCTATGATTTCCTTCAAATTTACATTTCCTTCCTCCTGTATTTTCTTCCACCCCTTATGTTGCTCCTTGATTTCCTGAATATGCTCATCTTGCCTCCTCGATTTTGATTCGTATTCATCTAGTTTACTTTTTATTCTGTCCCTTTCTTCTTCCAAACTCTTATTCTCCCTCTTCAGCTGTTTTATTTCATTTGATGCGGATTCGTTATTCGCCTTTAATTCTGTAACTTCTTTTTCTTGTTCCTCACTACGTGTGCTAACTTTTTCCAGCCTATTCTGTAGGACTTTGATCTCTCTCTCTTGCTCTATGGTCCGTTCCTGCAGATGCTTAATTACTTCCCATACCTTTTTTAACTCCTGGACATTCCTCTCCGCCGTTTTCTCTACTCCTGCTACTCTTGTTTCTTGCAGCTTATCACTTCCTTTGCCTACATTTAGCTCGGAGAAGCCCACAAATTCCCCCTCGCCAGTTGTAAACAATCCTCCGTCTCTCTCCGCCATGATACAACCATATGGAAACTTCCTTTTTCACTTTGTCTCGTATTTTTAGGGCCGAAACTTGCGTTTTTTTAAAACTAATATCCGACAGGACCACCACTCACGCATTCAACCACATAATCACAATAGGCTATCTCCTTTTCGCTGCTAGTTCTGCGATTATTTCCCCTCGATCCAGGAGCAGCTCCGTCTCTCTCCCTCTACGACCCGTTGTGGCAGAGCTGCCAAATGAAAATTTAGCATGGCGCTAGATTCACCCTCAAAAAGCGCTAAAAAAGCGCTAAACTCACCAGGACACATGTAACATAACATATTAAGAATTTTCACGTCTCTAAGGAAAATAATACACAAATGAGTATCTTTAAACCAGACTACTCACCATTACTCTAAATCTGCCAACTCCCAATCACAAATTTCATCTTCGCTGTACAGAGTAGCTTCAGCTTTAGATGTTCCTGGTTGCTGCTTTGTTGATTTCGATTCGTATGCTCTCAAGGTACTAATTTTCTTCAGTACTTCCTGAGGCAATTTGTAGTTATGACATGGAGATCCATGTTCTTTTTAGCCCATATCTAATTGTTAATATTGCATTTAAACTTTTGAGATTCAACCTAGTTTGGATTTCACTACGTTCATGTGACTGAACACTCGTTCGACATGAGCATTTGAGTGAGGTAAGCTAAGTAATGTCAAAGCCAAGTCTGAAAGGTCACAAAAAGGATTTTCTCCCGATGCATCTCGGTAAGAAGCAATTTCTGCCCAGAGATCTAGGGTGTTTGAGTATGATTTCATGATATGTAGTGAAGTTTTTTCCATTGGAAATCTATGCGTGTCAAAATTTCTTCACTAGTAACAAACATCTGTGCTAGTTCTAGTATTCCAGGCTTGATTTGGTTTAGACATTCATTTACACTCAGCATTGACATTTTCTTTAGCACTTCAATATTATCTGGTAAGCGTTGGCGAAGCTGTTGTGTAAGTTCTAAGACAAGCTGTATGCATCTTTCACGAATTTCCCTTTCCTGGGGAAATTTGCACTGCTTCATTTCCTTTTCAAATTCATACCCTAAGTAGGGATGGGGATCTAAGTAGTTCTGCAACGATTCACCTAGTTTTAGTTTCCTTCCAGGAATTACAATCTTTGCGGTAATATAATCCACAAGAGAAAAAAGGTCATTAAGCAATTTAGTTGGATCTTGTACCTCCGACTCAAACTTCTTATTCACAGACTGAACGTCTCCCAGGATGTGCTTCAGAAAAATTAGAAATACATAGTTCTTCTTGTCATCAAACATTTCGTAAAGAAGTTGAGCCGTGAAACAGCGTTCATCTCTTCTTGCGATCTCAAAATGAATCTTAAGTTCATCCCATTGCTGCAAAATTCTGACAATGGCTGACACAATGGACATCCAGCGTGTTTGGCTTAGCTGTATTAGCTTCAGAGGAGCCTGGCCATCATTTATAACAGAAAACAATTCCTTGTACTTAGCTTGTCGAATTGCCGAGTGAGAAAACCAATTATACGTTTCCCTTATCATGAAATCTAAATTCCTAGGGAGGCACTCGGCTGCAGCATGAGATACCGCAAGCTGTAACGAATGACAAACGCACCTGATTAATTTCAAATGGGGAACCTCACATTTCAGTTTAGCATATACACCATTGTTGATACCCGTCATGACCGATGCATTGTCAGTTCCAATAGCAATTAATCTTTGCAGCTGCAGCCCATGATTTTGCAAACATTTCTTCACAGCATCACATATTCCGTCCGCATCACATGCAGTCAGTTGAACGAGATCTAAAAAAGTAACTACAATCCTTCTCTTACTCTCAGAATAGTACCTTATCACAATGCCCAAAAGTTTCGTAACAGATATATCGTTACTTTCATCAATTAACAGGCTGAATTTCCTGTCACCTATATCAGCTTTCAGGTCACCACTGAAATGGGGGGCTAGCACATTGCATACAACAGCACTACACTTCGACCCCTTCAGTCTGAGATTTTTGCATGCCTTGCTATCTTTGAAGCATGATTTGCAAAGCTCACTTAAGTGATCTACCACACGTAATGAGCAATGTTCGGCTACGAAAAGCGACACACAACCCTCAGTTTCTCGTACATCGTTACTTACTGATTCAAAATTAATGAAAGTTTGTCGTTCGCCACTGAACGGTTCTTCTGCTTTTTTGTGTTTTGTTGTATTTCTGTGTCTCTCAATATCACTTAATTTAGCTGACAGTGGACAATCACAGTATTTACAGAGACACTTCGTTTCATCTCGCTCAATTTTCATCAACCACTTTTCATACTTGGGGTTACTTAGCCACTCTTTTCTAAAATGTTGTGTGTATTTCTTGCTCATTTTAAATATTTGAGTGGTGCACACCGCAGGGGAACGAACAACGTACTTAATTAGTATAATTGCTACTGTTACTATGTAGCCTACTCCCCTTCGATAACCGAGACAGTCACAGTCTTTGGCACGGTACCCACGGTTGTATGGGTGGGCGGGAACTGAACCGGACAAGTCAAGCCCCAAGGGAGTCTAAAGGCACGTCCACAAACTGTACAGGAACTGCACCCGTCAAAACTTCAAAAGTAGTGTCGTCTCTGATATTATTGCTTCTTTTTCATTAATATCAAATTAAATATCAAAATAATAATTACCTAAGAGTCAGGACTCGTTGACGACCGGAAAACATGAAAAAGACAACAAACTTGGAGCTAATAGGTAAAAAGCGCTAAAAATGCGCCAAGGCGCTATACACAAAAAAAGGAGCTAAGCATGATAGAAAAGCGCTAGATCTAGCGCGAAAAGCGCTAAGTTGGCAACTATGTGTGTGTGAATACAAGAGGAGTATGATTATTGAGCTAGCATGGAAATCTACTTGTAATAACCAAGACAGGGAAGATGGCAATAATATGGGGAAGAAACTATAGCCAAATACATAGAAACTGAATGTACAACTGTGACAGTACACAAATCTGATAATCTATGTTTTCCAACATGTTCTGCTGGTTATGGCTGGATGACAGGTGTGGAAAGAAACTGCTGGGAAAAAAATGAAGGAGAGTTTGTGCATCCCTCATGTTTTGGCGCTGAATTGAATGTCACCATTCACCCAGCTTGTACAGAAGCAAAGCAGCCTGCATGCTAAAAATAATTCTGTAATAACTGTGTATTTACATCTTGCAATATAAATTTAGGAACATATAATGTACTGCTACATGAGAAGAGGTGCACATATCTGGATACGCTGCAGTGTTGTACCTGACTGGTAAGCAACATATCATGGAAGTCTATGAAATATGTAGTAATACAGTCACTTTGTTCGGATAAATTCCAATCTAGATATCTTTAATCATTTCCTGCAAATAATGGCAAAGGAGGGTAAATTATAATACATGCTCAGCCTATATAGTAAGTTAGGCCTGTACCGGTGCTGTAACTTGCACATAAATGCATCCTTTTTATGCATTCTACCTTAATTTTTTGCCAATTCTAGCTCACAAATACATATTTCCTACATAAAAACAACAGCTTAGAATGGGTTTGCAAAGTGTCTGGTTTATTAAACGGAAGAAATATGTAAAATTCCCGCACTGTTTGTGCTCACGCAGCACATTCTCACCCAGTCTAGCGACTCGCGGCATTCAAAATCCTGAAATGGGTTTCGCCAAGACTGACGGTCCAGATTTTTTATGGTAAGGCTGATTGACACTCAGGAACGTCTGACAACTGAACGTCGCCATTTGACCACCTGAACTGTGGGTTTTTATAGTACCGCCCTTAGAGGAACAGGGCATAAAAACACTGGGCAACAAACCTTACACGTGTATTATCGTAACTCTTTACACTAGACACAATACAATGCAGTGGCACACAATACACAAGAAATAGTTCAATTCTATGGACAGGGCCGGGGGACTCTGGGGCAGGTGATGTAGCCATGGGTTGCTTCTGAGATAGGCCTGGCATCTGGAAGTCCCGGGGGGGAGGCGGCCTTCTCTGGGAGGCCAGCTGATTCTGGGTCGCCCAGGGGGCCCTTTGTCAGGAGGCCGGACTGCCAGTGGTTCGTCTGGGGCCTTTGTCAGGAGGCCGGACTGTCGATGGTTCGTCTGGGGCCCTTCGTCAAGAGGCCAGGCTGCCGCTGGGTCATCCGGGGCCGTTGTCAGGAGGGGCGCCCATCACTGGGGAGCCCGAAGGTCGGGCCTAGGGGCTGGGCCCGAACAGAGAGAGCAGGCACACCTGTTGGCGCCTGCTCTGATGTGCTGGACATTGTCGGCTGGGGCAGGGGAGGTCACACCTTGGGCTCCTGGGGTCCGAGGGCTGCGTCTCTCCTCTGCTGGGCCTCCGTCAGGGGTGATCTGCGGTTTCCCGTCTGCAAAGAGTCCGTTAGGGTCGGGGACTGCCTGGGAGCCAGTTGCAGGGCACAGACCCCAGGTATCAGGGGTCCTCTTCAGACCCACTCCAGCTGCCGCTCCTCTGGGAAGGTGTCTCTGGACAGGGAAGGGGCGAGGAAACCCGCTATGCCACAGGTGGAGGTGGGTGAGACAGGGAAATCCTCAGGAGGGGAAGGCACTGGGTTAGGGGGTAAGAGGCAGCAAGTAGCCGTTCCCTCCTCGGTGTGGCTGGTGGCCGTCGCCAAGTCCCCTAGGACACGGAGCTTGGAGCGGCTGGTGGCCGCCACTGAGGTCCCGTGCCCCTGGCAGACGGCGGGCGGATTGTGGCTGGTGGCTGTCACGCACCCACTGGTCTAGCTGGTGGCCGTCACCGAGGAGCTGTGCCCCACGAGGACTGCATCCTGGGTGCGGCTAGTGGCCATCACGGGGGTGCAGGTGCGGCTGGTGGCTGTCACCGAGGTTCTATGTCCCGTTGGGACCGCAGGGATACTGCGGCTGGTGGTCGTCACCAAAGTTGGGTCCCTTCTGCAGGAGGCAGACGAGGTGCGGCTAGTGGTTGTCACCTGCCTGGTGGTGCTGCTGGTGGCTGTCACCAAAGCCCTCTTCCCTGAAGGGTGGCTGGTGGTCGTCTCTCCCCAGGTGTGGCTGGTGGCCGTCACTCGGTCTGGCTGAGGGAGGGATGCAGCAAGTGAGTGGCTGGTGGCCGTCTCTGGGATGCTGTCTGGGGCTAAAGAGTTAGCCCCACCCTGAACATGACGAGGGTTGGTCCGGGTGAGGTGTAATGTACCGTGAGTGCTACCTCCGAGTAGAGGCACCGGAGCGCGAGCAGGGCGTAGGGCAGAGGTAGAGGTAGGCCCGTGTCGCGCTGAACCCAAGCTCACTGTGTTAGCCTCTCGGTTGTTTCCTCCTAGGGTGGGTGTCACACTCAGGTGGGGTGTCTTGGTGGCGTGTATTTCAACAACAAACCAAGATGTTTTATTTATATACAAGACAAACTGAGTAAAACTACAAAATCACTCCCCTCCAGATTGAGTTATGGTAAAAGTGGTTGATAAAAAATTAAAAAAGAACTTTCTGTGAGTCCATATGTGTAGTTAAATTCATCATGCCAGCAAATGGGGTTAAAGGAATTCATCTGAATAAAAGCAGGGGTGGGTTGGTGTCGCTTTGTCTGGATTGTCTTGAAGGAAGTGGGTGTGTCCCATCAGCCAGCCAAAAATGGCTGCCGTCATTTTCCTGACATAAGTTGTGTTCATACTAACTACTGAAAAACAAAAGTGGGTCTCCTTACCCCAAGAAAACTTGAAAGGGTAATTTACCCCTAATTGCCAACCCATGGGAAGGCATGGCACAGGTTGAACAGGTGCTCACTTGACTACTCAGAATCTCCAGTTTCTTGGCTAAAGTACTGCAGTAGGCACATGAGCATGCTTGGTGGGCACTGCCCTTGGAGAGGTAAAGGTGCACTTGGGAGGCAAAAAATAAGCTTTTTGAGGCAGCAGCACAAAACTAGAGAACAACAAAAACTCTCGGTAATGGGAACTTGCGAGTATTGCACTTCCGATGACCACAGCAGATGGTGTACAAGAGAGTGAAAGAGCGAGCATGTGAGATGGGGAGTGGTGGGAGAGGGTGGGAGCCAAGGGGGGGGAGGGGGCTGCGCAGGGCTTGCAGGCTCCTCCGACACACTGCTTTGTCACAGCGCAGCGAAGCCTGTGGTGGGAAATAGTGAGCTTATCAATTTTTTCCATTCACCAAATAATTTTCTTGCAGCATCAGATTTTTGTGCTCGTATAACCGAACTTCGGTCTAAAATGTCCATTCTTGTATCATCAGTTTCTTGTGTGGCAAATATTCTTATGATGGGCTCTGTCTGTACGTGTATTGACCATCATTGATCATATTTATTATTTATCAGTAAAATCATGTGGATATCTAAAACACAAAAGTGTTCTGGTTATTTTTATTTTGGATATGTCTTCGGTGGATCACACATGAATATTTTTTGAGATCAGAATAAATACTGAGTAAAATTAATGTGCAATAAATTCATATTATACAAATTTACAATAACGTGTAATGTCAGTGTCAATAAGCATGAGATCAGTACCATTGCACAAATAACTATCCAAAGTATATTTTCTAATGGGAAAAAAACTATACTTTGTGATATCTTTTAAAGGGAAAATAATTATCACAGCATGTTAAAAAGAAATATTTATATATATATTATATAAGCCATCATTTCTATGGCACAATAGTACTTGTAACTGATTATGGACTTCGCCACAGCTTACTTGCTATGTGAAAGACCTTTAATCTGCACCAACTCAAGTGTGACTAAACTATTCAACATTTTTATGAAAAAAAGCACATCCAGTTAGGTTTGGAGTGGTCGTCAGTTTGCATCTTGCATACTGTGTTCTAAATGCACTTAATTTTAGCACTGTGAATCTAATGAACCTGCAACTTGCTTATGCAGCTGGTTCTCACTGAGACGGAATGAGATGTGTACAGGGAAGGCACACAGGGTTAAGATGTAGTAACATGGTAGTAGTAGAAGACCATACTGAATTTTTTTCTTTGCTTAATAAAAGCCTATTTTCATTACGAGAGACTACTCAGGTGCACAAATATCTACAGAAAGCTCAGACCTACTGACTACTATTTACTACAAGAAATCGTTTCGTTTAGAAGGCTCCAACATGCTCGCATGCGTCAGCCTTGGTTACCTAATGACGGTTCTCTATGCTGCTCGATCTATGGCAGCCTCCCTGTTCAGTCCCATAACCCTGAGGTCACACTTAATGACCTCGTCCCATGTCTTTCTCGGTCTACCCTTCACAACCCCTCCCCCAATATTAACATTTCTCACCTTCTGCACCCAATTATCATCCCCCATCCTCTCCACATGCCCAAACCACCTCAGCCTACCTCTCCTCATCACAGCACCAATACACACACTCCAGTCCCATCCTACCTCTCAACTCTTCGATCATAAACCCAGCCCCCCCAGGCCTTGCACGCAGGGACACACTGCACATCCACCTAATCATTGTCATTTCTGTATGTTTAAGCCTGCGACTATCCTCTTCCTTTACTGCCCAGGTCTCACTGCCATACAGCATCACATGTAGGGAGAGTCCTCTCAATGGCAGGAGAGGCAACAGCTCCCTGAACTTCTTCCAACCACTTCTCACCCTAGCAACTGAGCTAGCTCCAGCCCCACCTCCAGCACATAACGTCTCCCAAATAACAAAACTCTTCCACACACTCAAGAGACTTGCCAGCAAGTTCAATCCTTTCATGCCTAACAATCTCCACCTGTTTTCCTCGACACGCCACACACATAAAATCAGCATTATCACGTAGTTTACCTCTAATACCACTACAAGAGACTGCAGAAATAATACATACTGAAGCACCTTCAGGATGTAAGACTTGAATGTTCCGTTGTTACAGTAACTAAGGTGCCTAAATTTAAGGTTTCCTACATTACATTGTATGAAACTGGCCCACTTATTTTTTCTTATTTTTCCTGGCAAAACCCAGATTTAGAGTTCTTTCTCAAACTCTGCTTTTGTTCAAATACTGGTTCTTTAAGAACCCCTTCCTAAAACAGTTACTCTGGACAAATGAAACATAACTTTGGATGAACTATATACTCCAGAGTCAAATTTCAATTTGATTCTCTATTTTACTAGTGCAATGTATATTGACAATTACAAAACTGTCTGAAATGCACTAGTAGCTATGGTATACAGGTATATGTCAAGGCTTTTTTAGTGAAGGCACTTCTAAAACCAAGAATTGCAAATACAAGTAGTTCTATACACAAATGTGATGGAGACTATTAGTAAGCAAGGCAGGCAGTTAAATTTGCTGACTGGCATGTTTCTACATAGTTACATGCTGTTCATCTTCTTCCTGCGGTCATATGATAAAAGACAATAACCAGTACACAGAAGCAAACTAAAACTTACAATTCATGATAAGATAATTAAAGAGGAAATTAATCTTTTATTGTATTATATATAATGCATGCTTCTAGAAAAAGGTCACCTGAGGTGCCTTCTATTACATCCTAATTAACCAAAACATCCTTACAAATTTCAGTGAAAGCACTTTATAACCTCTATTACTCTGGGGGGGGGGGCGATCTTTGAATACTGTATTGTACTCTGCACTGTGATGATATCTTTATATTTTCTTCTTGCTGTTACCTGATAATTTTATTCAGCTAGAGAAAGCATCCTTAAAAGGTAGGAGTTAATGATAGTTACATTTATGTTTGAGAGAAGTAAAGCTTAATGCACTGTGAGGCTGGATGATCAGAAATGGAGACTGTAAGTGCGTTCAAGTATTTAGGTAAGACAGTGAGTAAGGATGGAAGTTTAGGGGATGAAGTGCATGTAGGGGTTAACCAGAGAAGAAAGCTTGTGTGTTGGAAGTTTAGGGGATGAAGTGCATGTAGGGGTTAACTAGAGAAGAAAGCTTGTGTGTTCACTGAAAGCAGAAGTAAGGAATAGGGAGGTGCACATGGAAGTATGTTTGAGAGAAATGAAGCATAATACACCGTGAGGCTGGATGATCAGGAAATGGAGACTGTGAGTGCATTCAAGTATTTAGGTAAGACAATGAGTAAGGATAGAAGTTTAGGGGATGAAGGGGTTAACCAGAGAAGAAAGCTTGTGTGTTCACTGAAAGCAGAAATAAGGAACAGGGAGGTGCACATGGAAGTGAAAAGATGCTGCATGACAACTGTGATCCCCTTTCTACTATAATCTAAGTCAAGTTTGGACCCTGTTGGAAGGACACAAATCAAAAGTGAGAGCACTAGAAATAAGTTATCTGAGAAGAGCATGTGGAGTTACATCGAGGGACGAACAAACAAATGAGGAAAGAGTGTTTAGAGAAATACTCAGAAATAGTTTGGTCATGGGAAAAGGATGGTGAATGAGAATCTGACTTGAAATGTGTATGTGAGGTGGAGGGGAAGTGGGAAAGAAGAGGGCCAAGAAGATGGAGGGATGGAGCAGAGAGAGATACGAGAAAGTGAGTTTGTGACCTGGGGGGAGGGCAGCCAAGTGGCAGAGGACAGGATGGCATGGAGGTGATTATGTGGCCAACCATTACAGGGTTAAGGAATTTGGCTACAGACAGACAGATATCCCATCCAGTCTGAAAAGTCTCTTCTAGGCTGAGTACATTCATCTGGAGATGGAAAGAATAAAATTAAAATTATGTCATCGCAGTGATTATCTCACTGTCTGGTATGGAGGCTGGACTAGAGACTAGCTGTACAAGTTGTTGGATTTCAAGTATCAAGTGTGGTTACTGAATTCCAGTGAAAGCCTCCATATTATCTGTGCAATTCATGCAAACAGTTGTGTAATGGTGGTTGTTATTGTTGTTGTTGTTATTGTGAACATAGGATCATCTGGATGTGAAACAGCTGACTGCAAGAAAAACTGACCATATCAGAGGAAACCTTCAGAGATTATGTTTTGTGAGAGTGAGGTGCATGAAGTAAGTTACTTTGTTGTGGTGTGGGCATAGCTGAGTATAACTGAGTTGCATTTTGTGCTGATACTAATGCACTTTTGAAAATATGGTACTGTGTAAATTTTCACATTTTATCAAGCCTAGTAGGTATACTGTATTTATAGCATAATAACACCTAGGCTGCATTGACTCTAAACGTTTCGTATGTCCGTGGTGTGGGAAAACCAGTTTAAAAACTTCATGTTTTCATCATGTATTTTTACCCGTTTATAACTAACCAAACATGATAACATTTTAGTCAAAGTTTACACTTCACACTGACAATTCGCAACCTATTCATCAAGCATAAGCATGCAGTAGGCTTAAAAAGTGACTGAAAAGTTCACACTATTTCACATGGCTCTTCCGGAATGTATGATGCAGTCTGTCGATCGGCATTTCTGGAATGCTATACACAGCCGAAGGGTTAAACAACATTCCAAATGTAGAAAGTACATGCAAAACCAGTCAATTTAAATTAGTCATAGACTGATGTCCTTGGTGAAAACAATACCTGCATTTTATGCCATATCATCAGCTCATGAGCTAACATTTGGGTGAAACTTAGTACTGTCTCTGCTATCTGGCTACATAGAGAGAATGGAGATTGACTATTAGAGTACATGTGGGATTCAGGAATTTGGGTACAGATCGATGGAGGGATAGATATACTGTATACTTTGTGGGTCATCCTCGTGTGTACAGGCAGTAAAATCAATATTCAAGCAGCTGAGTATGAAGTACTTGAGAATGGCTACATGTATTATAACCTCTCTGAATAGTTTGTATGTCTGATTACAAGGTATCTTAATCCCTGCACTACAGTGACATTCTTTTATTTTGTTCTTACAACCACCACATGATAATCTTTAATTCTGGAATGACCTTCAGGATGTCCGGTTACAAGGTATCTTAATCCCTTCACTACAATGACATTCTTTTATTTTGTTCTTACAACCTATCTATCTATCTACAGCCCGACACCCTAATCCCGCAAAGGGTGGCCACAGACAAAACGCCTCCATGTCGCTCTGTCACCCACCATTTGCCTACCCTCCCCCCAGCTCACTCCCCCTTCCCTCATATACCTCTCAACTCCATCCCTCCACCTCATCTTCGGTCTTCCCCTCCCTCTCTCCACCCCACCTGCATACACCCTCTTAGTCAGTCTTTCATTCTCCATTCTCTCCGCATGTCCAAACCACCTCAGTGTATTTCTAATCTTCTCAACCACAACCACATCCACCCCACAACGTTCCTTCACTTCTTCATTCGTCACGCTGTCCCTCCACATGCTCCTCTCAAGTAACTCATTTCCACTGCTCTCACTCTTGACTTGTTACCCTCTACCAAGGTCCATGCCTTGCTTCCATATGTCAGGGTAGGGATCACAATACTATCATGCAGTGACTTCTTGACTTCCATACTCACCTCCCTATTTCTCATCACTGCTTTCAGTGAACCATCAACCTTCCTTCCCTGCTGTACCCTTCCAAGTATTTCATCCTCAAAACTTCCATCCTTACTCATCACACTACTCAAGTACTTGAATGCACTCACATTCTCCATATCCTCACCATCCAACCTCATTGTGCATTCTGTGACTTCATTCCTCTCAAACACCATAACTTTACTCTTGTTTACAATAACTTTCAGATTCCTTTTCTTACACACTGTCCTAAATTCATTCACCAAACCTTGCAACTCCCATTCATCATCACTCAACAATACTGTATCATCAGCAAAAAACAACACTAGAATCTTCCACATCTCACCCTCATTCAATAGAGCCACATCCACTGCCCTACCTTGCACCTCCTTTACAACCCCATCCATGTATATATTAAACAGCCATGCAGACATCACACAACCCTGTTTCAGTCCCACATTCAGATCAAAGAACTTGCTCAGCTCACCATCCACTTGCACAGTAGCCTTAGCTCCTTCGTACATACTCTTCTCAGCACTCAAGAATTTCCCCTCCACTCCATATATTCTTACAACCACCACATGATAATCTTTAATTCTGGAATGACCTCCAGTAATAAAGGGGTCAGTGAAGCCTGTATCTGCTCCTTCCTAGGCAAAGAGTCCATCCTAAGATGAGTAAAACTGTCTGATAGAGTAAGGATATTAAAAAAAAAAAAAAAAAAATCACAGTGAAGGTTACAATATTATTTATATCTTGTTCTTTTCATAGATTTTGTTGAAAACACCATATTATTTTTATATTAATCAAAATATTAATTCTGAGACTTTCTGTTTGGTGTGTGGCATTTTACACTTAGTACAGTATGACCTCGATATAACGGACTTCAGTACACCGGAATTCGCTTTTATCGGACTCGAGGAACTACCGGACCAAACTCCTATATATCGGAAAAAGTCCGATAAAGCCAGAAGCAGTCCAGACTGCCTGACCACTTCAGCTATGTTCACCACAATAAGACAAGTAAAAGATGTTTTTCTGTGCAGAGTACAGTATTATTATACCATTTGATTAACGTAGTGAACGTATAACACAGTACAATACTGCAATGGTGGTGAAAACCACTGATGCAATCTAGACTAAAGTCTGATATATCGGAAAAAGTCCGGATTAGCAGGGGTAAGTCCGGATGTCACTTTTATCGGAATGGCTTGGGCCCCAATTAGTCTGTTATAGTGAGGTCTTACTGTATTTGGATGCTTGTTTGCGGATTGTATACTATATCAGAAAGACTAAAAATGATTCTAAAAAGACCTGTTCATAGAAAACAGGCAAGTCAGACATTCTCAATATCAAACACAAGCCAGTGTTCACTGTAACCTCTCTCTTGAATTATATAAATTCCTAAATTCACATGCTCTTTTATCTGGGAATAGAGTACAATTAAAAGCAGTGCTACCATAAAGACTGGAAATGCCTCATTATTTGCCACCCTAGTACAGTGTATGTTGTTACAGACTGATTCATTACAAATAAATAGCTGCTCGAATATACGGTATATA